>RJWJ010012469.1:0-41987 GCA_004363605.1 Indri indri | reverse complement strand
TATGGCTGAGACCCCTATAACAAAAGACAGATTAACAAGAGAAAAGCATACAAATTTATTTAATATAAGTTTTACATGACATGTCAGCCTTCAGAAATGAAGACCCAAAGAAGCAAAGAAAGCTGTGTATTTTTATGGACAGCCATGCAGAAGTGTGATTGGACAAAGTGGGCATGATCTAGGGGTAATAAACTGGGGGAACTTAGAATCTGAACCTGTTTGTTCAGATTCTTCCCTGTGTGACATTCTTTTCTTCCAGGTATAGGGAGGACCCCTCTGGAATGAGGGTTTTATGACCTAATTCAAGGGAAAGTCAGCTTGACTTTATATGGTCTGCTTCAGGGGAAAAAGGGTGAGAGCAAGGTGAGGGTGAACTTCCTGCTTCTGTTTCCTCAAATGCCAAGGTGCCATGTTTGGGGATGGCCTGTCCTGAAACCCGTCACTTTACCATTTTGAGAGTATTTGGATGTATGCTTTCTCAGACAAACATCTTTCTCAGAAATTTTGTTAGTAGCTGGAATTATGGAAAACAGGCATCTAATGATCTGTCGACACACACAGAAAGTAGTGGAGTGGAGGCTCCAGAGCAAGTCTACAGGGAAGATACTTACCACCTTTTAGAAGTAAACAAATCCTTTGAAATAGAGTCACACCTTAATTTTCAGTGTAAGAAAATCTGGATTTTCATGTTAGATTTATTTAAAGCAGGATGCACCTGTATCTATAATTTGTTTTTGTTTGCTTGCTTCTATTTTCTGAAAAGGACATGGCCAAGTTATTTTATATGCTCAACAGACATATTATTCTCTGAACAGAAAATAACGGCTTCCCTTAAAGAAGTTAGTTTCCATCCTCATTAATACTTACCTTTTTTTTAAATTCCATCTAATCTAAAATTTCTGTAAAATCTTAGAACACAGCTGTTAATTCACCTTTAATCCACCATACTGATCTCAAACTCATGACTGCCTAGGCAAATTAATCGACATCATCTGTTTGAGATTGGCCATTTAACCAGAGAAACCATCGATTGTGCCAGCCTGCAGGTGGAATGTCAGGAGTTGCATCTTGTATGTGTATTCCACAGGAGAGTCTATGGTTTAAAAAAATCAATCTCATTTATTTCCCTGTTTCCATCTGCCTTGTAGTTATTTTGAGAATCACTAATCCAGTCTCAGTTCATTCATCTAAAACTGAAGAAGAAGCTTCCTTATAAGAACTTATGTTGGCAAATGTAAAGGATTAATATTTACAGAGTATTTGGAGTTGTCCAGGCGAACATTCTAAAGGAAAGAGAGAATAATTGTTTTTGGTTCTCATATAAAAAACTATGATAATAATCCCTCCAGGGCAGAACCCAGAGTTCAAACCTGACTATTAAACCTCTGCAATTTAAAGCAAATAATTTAAGTTTCCCTATTTATAAATAGAGATGATAATAGCTGACTCTGCATCACAGAATATTGTAAAGAAACGTAAAATAATTTGAGCTACTTAAAGGAAAGGTATTGAAATGTGAGGAGTTCATAAAAATTCCTTTAAAAAGCCTTAAAACTCACAGCGACAGTGTGAATGTTTAATATGTGAGTTAAACATATTAATTCAACAAGCCTGATTGTAAAACTCACTGATTAATTAGCTATTTGATAGGATATACTGTTTCACTGGGTCCTGTCCAAAGATTCTTATATGTTTTAAAAATCTTTGCAGGAATGTCAGTGTAAAGATGGAAGTAGTCCCCTGTTAACTGTTCCTGAATATCTACCTACTCCTAGAAGTAGGGCAAGGGTAACATTGCAGATGATGGTGGGCTACAGGGCCCCATTTGCAAAAATTTTTTTTGGATTCCTAAAATTGCATGCTTTCATCATCAGCCATTTTATTGTAGAGTAACAGGAATTAATGGTTCCAGCCTCCATCCATATGTGACCATTAGTATTTTCCCATTCTAGATTGTCTCTGACCTTCATATATTTAGTTTCCATGTGGTCTAAAATTTTGAACATGGATACCCCTAAACTAATTTTTAAAAAGATGGTAAATTCAGTTTCTTATGTGTCAGCTAACAATTTTCTGCCTGGCCACAGCCTCTGTAGAGAAGGCTTGTTTTATTGGGGGCGGGGTAGTTTAAGCACTCTCCCCCACCCTTTCCCCTTTCTCCACATTCCCAGGGCTGAGGGCACCCTGGTCCCCAGAACCTTCAGGATTAGAACCTTTTTGTCCCTGTACCTGTCCTGCTAGCCTCCTTTCCCACACCAGCAGCGCCCTTGGTAGACTGGGGATGTGGATTGGGGAAGAGAGAAGGAACAGTGGGTGCAGAGTTGAGGTTTAAGGGTTAGCATGTGCCCGAGCCTCAGCCAGGCATTAAGAGTCGAGTCCTAAGTTCTGACCTAACATTTGCTGCAGGGTCATGGCAAAGAATCCTTTCAAGCTGGGTGCTGTGGTGCATATCAGTAGCCCCAGCTACTCGGAAGGTTCACCTGAGCCCAGGAGTTGGAATCCAGCCTGTGCAACATACTGAGACCCCCATCTCTACAAAAAGAATTTAAAAAAAAAAAAGATCCCTTTCCCTCATTCAAGGTCCAGGTTTCCAAGCATTCTTTGTCATAGAAGCTAAAAATTAAGGGTCTGCCTGACCTTTTGCCAACCCTTGTGGAGAAAACAGGAGATGCCTGTCTTATCTCAACTTCCCTTGTCTTTAGGGTGGCAGTACAACCCTGCCACTGCCTCCCCGAAGTCCTCCTTGAGGCTTGGAAATTGTTTATCAGCCAGATTGTTTGGCTGCAGGAAATAAGGACACATGTACAAACAAAATTTGGGATGGATTCAGACTTTTTAGCTCTCTGGCAACAACAATTTCCATTCTTCCTCCCCCTCAGAATATCTGTGAATGTATTGTTAGTCTTTTGAAATTTTTACTTTGTAACAATTTGTTGGAAAAGTATGTTATGTTCCGATTGTATTGGAAAGGAACTGCCTGTATTGTTTTATTCTCAGTATCTTTCATGAGTCTCCGAAGTCTAGAAGAGTTAATTATTCTTTTTCCCTCAGATTTCTGAAAGAATGCTACATGACAGAAAAAGGAATTTTGGTTAGGATTAGGGAACTAGAATTTACCCAGGTTTTGGAGATCTTTGATCATTTTGACTAGCTTTTTTTTTTTTGACGAGGCAGTAAAAGATTACAAAAGAGGGAGGAAAAGCTAAGAGAAGGATAAAGGAGGCAGAAGAGGGACGAAGTGCTGTATTCCATGGCCCTCCCCTCAAAGAGATGTATTTTAAGGTGTATGAGACATACATTGACTGAGAGTCTCTGTGGGCTCCACGGAGCTGAGTGCTAAGGGTCGCCTCCTGGCAGTGGCAGTGTTTTCGGGAGAGTGGACTGGCTGCTAGACCCCCAAACAAAGGACGAGCCAGGTAACTCCACAAAACCAGTCATTTGTAGACTAGGGGTTGATTTCCTCTCCTACCTAACTCTCAGATTGCCAAATACCTCAACCCCAGCCTTGGCCATAAGTGGATTCATGTTTTCTTTGACTGCACTGATCCACCTCGTTGTTTACACAAGCTGTCTTATCTAGTAATGTTGAGTCACCATTATATTTATTGTCTACACCTA
Source organism: Indri indri (assembly GCA_004363605.1). NCBI lineage: Eukaryota > Metazoa > Chordata > Mammalia > Primates > Indriidae > Indri > Indri indri. Next base: position 38,369 of record RJWJ010012469.1, on the reverse strand, counting down.
CTTATTACAAAAAACTTCTGTTCCTGCCCTAGGAACAGAGTTCTCTGACTTGAGAAACTGAACTTTATATAGTACAGACCACATAAACAAAAGAGTGATTCCCAAATTCCTCAGCATGGTGACAGCCAGACATTTTTGGATTTGGGTGAATACCCTCTCCCTTTATTTATTTTTTTTTAAATTTTTGTTTTTTAATTCAACTTTCATTTTGAAAAACTTGTAGAGAATGTTTTGGTAACCTTTGGTCATTTGCCATATCCAAGGGCGGTGGTAAACCAGCATTTAAAAACATTAATATAAATTTAATACTTGTTATTGGCCTTAATTACTTAAATTTAAAAGTTCAATATACAGTTGTTATACAGTCTGTACGTACTGATTGGCCCACTTATATTCTGAGTTGTTTTCACATTTGCTTGACTGCAGGAAATCTTCACCGAACCAGTAGTGTTCCTGAGTATGTCTACAACCTGCACTTGGTTGAAAATGATTTTGTTGGAGGACGTTCCCCTGTTACTAAAACCTATGACGTGCTAAAGGTAGGATATCAAAGAATGTCACCCTAGTTATCAGATTACTGTGAAAACATTTACAGACTTCCTTAGATTGTTTTTTAATGTTTACCTTTCCCACTTATTATTATTTCCTAAGTGAATTTTGGGAAAATTGATTTTGTAAAGGCACCATGGAAAACTGGGGACTTTAAACACAGTCCCCAGTGCCACATCCTAGTTCAAATAAATATGACTCAAGTCGACCAAGTCTTGTTTGAAAAGTGACTACTCAGAAAGGTGCCACCTTCTTATCTGATTCAGAGAAATGGACACCTTGTGTAACAGTCTTCAACAAAGATGAAAACTGATTTATGCCTCATTGAAACTTTCTTTCTCTCCTATGCAGGCTGGCACAACTGCCACCTATGAAAGTCGCTGGGGGAGAGGAAAGGCACAATACAGTTCACAGAAGTCGGTGGAAGAAAGATCCTTGAGGCAGCCTCTGAGGAGACTTGAGATTTCTCCGGATAGCAGCCCGGAGAGGGCTCATTACTCGCTCAGCGATTATCATTACAGCCAGAGGAGCCAGGCTGGGCCGGCCCTGCGTCACCAAGAGAGCCGGCGGGCCACCCTGCTCATGCCACCGAGATACGCTCGCTCAGAGATCGTGGGGTTCAGCCACGGTGGTGCCGCAAACAGGCAGCGCCACTATGACACTTACCACAGACAGTACCAGTATGGATCTGTTAGTGACACCGTTTTTGACAGCGTCCCTGCCAACCCAATGGTGCTCACGTACCCCAGGCCGGGGACCAGTCACAGCCTGGGAAATCTCTTGGAGAAGGAGAACTATCTGACGTCAGGGCCTGCCGCCGGGCAGGTGAGGCCACAGGTGCCCCTGCAGTCCGTCACTCAGAACAGGGCCGCCAGATCCTCCTGGCATCAGAGCTCCTTCCACAGCACCCGCACGCTCAGGGAAGCTGGGCCCAGTGTCGCTGTGGATTCCAGCGGGAGGAGAGCGCACATGACCCTGGCCCAGGCAGCGGCAGGGGGAAGTGGGAATATGCTCTCGGTGGAGAGAAGCACTTTCGCTGACTCCCAGCTCGGGTGAGTCCCTTTCTGAATCTGTAGTTCAGTCAGTGCCAGCACATTCTGTTCCCACAGCCCTGACAGCACAAGCTGGCACTTCTGGGGCTGGAGAGAAAGGCTTCCAGAGATAAGTGATTAAAGTAATGACTTCTCAGGCAGCTGCCTAATTGACGGATCAGCCTATTTACCTCGGGGACAGGGGCCAAGCTACCTGCTCATATGGCAGCTTTGTGGGGAAATGTGACATTGAGTCCATCTGTTCCAGATTAGATGCTGGCTGAAGGGATCCCTCTGCTGTATGAAAATCTGCTCTGAACAAGAGCAAACTCCAAAGTAGACCAAGAATGTGCATTTTCTTAATCATTCCTTGAAATGAAAGGAAAAGGTAAAAATGTATATTCTTAGTGCTAAGCATGGACATCAGATGCTGTTTTGGTAACTACTACCATAAAAAGACTGAGAACTATGGAAAGGCAGTGATTTCTAGAAGTATCTTTCCTTCCTTTGATACCTGGTACCTTTACTTTTTGATTTCCACCGTCGGTGATTTGGAGGGTATTTTTTGCCAATATTGAGTGATAAAAATGATTTTTAAAGCATTCCTTTGCCTTTCCTGTTTACTTTATGGCTTAATTAAATTAGTTTTAGAACTTAACCTTTATTCAAGTTTAATACTAGAGTGCAAATTTTGTAAACTGAGGAGGTTACTAAGAGAAAGGTTGAGAAATGGATGAATGATTAAATCAGTAACTCTTGAAATGATGATCTAGTGTCATTAGGATAAAACGTTAAATATGTCATCGTTGTTTGATTGCTAAAGTTGCTTAATGGTACTTGTTACCTCTAATCATCCCTTTAAGTGAAATTGTGCAGCATACCCATTGACCAGGCAGGCACTGGTGATAAGCCACTTCTCAAGATGTTAGGGCTAATCTAATCTTGAATCTAATCTTGAAGCAGGAAATATTTTTTATAAAGTAAAATTCAGCATGAGACTCCTAATATTTCTTGTAGTAAGATCTTTGGCAATATGAACACACTTATAAAGAGGAAAAAATGTATCAGGTAAGTATTTATGGAGGAAAGAGCTGATAAAGGCTTTTAAATGGATAATTTAAAATTTATGGAATGCCTACTGTAGTCTAGGATTTGTGATAGGCACAGTTTTAGCAAAATGATTTTAACAGTAACAAAACTGTCATTCCACATCCTCCAACAACTGGATTTTTTTCTCTTCCTCCATCTCTGTTGCCCCCATGCTTTCTTTTTTGTTTTTGGAGACAGGGTCTGACTCTATCACCCGGCTAGAGTGCAATGGTGTCAGCATAGCTCACTGCAGCCTTACACTCGTGGGCTCAAGTGATCCTCCCACCTCAGACTCCCAAAGTGCTAGGATTGCAGGCATGAGCCACTGTACCTGGCCACCCCCATGCTTCTTAAACGACCCTGTCACTTCCCCGTCTCTCGTTAGCCCACTGCAGTAGTGCTTTCACCACACTTCAGAATTATCCTAAGTGTAAGGGAATTTGGACTTACCAAGCATCTGACACTTGCTGGAGCTCTCCATATCTTTACGTTTGCTCGGCCTTCAGAGGTGTAGCCGAATTCTAACATCAGGGGAACCTGCCTGGGGCAGGGCTATGTTGTTAGTAGCAGGAATGCTGGTTACCAGGGGATTACACGCACAAAAAAACTACTGTTTTCTTTTTTTATTTTTTACTTTTTTGGTAATGTCTCATTATAAGACATAGTAATATCAAATACCATTATCTGACCAACGGTATTTTACACTGCTTCTTCTTACATTATTTTCATTTACATGGACATCAATTTAACATACTATTTAATAACTAAAGTTATAAAGATTCATTCTGGAGTTTACGTTCAGGGGACAATGAGGCAAGGGAACAGATGTTCTTCCTTATCCTCCAGCCCCAGCCCCAAGCCCATCTCTCAGGCCACATTCATGCAGGCTTCACGGAGTGTTTTCTAAAGTGAGTGGGAAAGGAAGCAGGAAGGAAGGAGGAGGGAGAAGGAAGAAAAGGAGGAAAGGTGAAGAGAGAGAGAAAGGGATGGAGGAGAGGAAGACTGCAAGAGAACAGAGGAGGAAAGGAATAGCACTAGCTGGGGATGGTGCACAGAGAAGGTTTTAAGAAGTCATGATATTTGAACTGAGTCTTGAAGAATGGGTAAGAATTAGGTAGAATGATAAGCTTCCTAGAAAAATGCAAGGAAATGGCTTGTGAAGAAGGGGCAGTGTTTAGGAAGGATTAAAAGTCCCATGTGATTGGAGGGTGGTGCAGATGATCTGGGAAGGGGAAGAAAAGGGGTTGAGGATAGCAGGAAATGGAACCAGACTGGGGTCAGAATGTATGCATGTTATGGAGTTGAATTTTTTTTTTTTTTTCGAGACAGAGTCTTGCTCTGTTGCCTCGGCTAGAATGCCGTGGCATCAGCCTAGTTCACAGCAACCTCAGATTCCTGGGCTCAAGCGATCCTCCTGCCTCAGCCTCCCAAGTAGCTGGGACTACAGGCACGTGCCACCATACTGGGCTAATTTTTTCTATTTTTGGTAGAGACGGGGTCTCGCTTTTGTTCAGGCTGGTATCCAACTCCTGAGCTTAAGCGATCTTCCTGCCTCAGCCTCCCAGAGTGCTAGGATTACAGGCATAAGCTACCACGCCCAGCCTTGGTTATTGTGTATTTTTAATGCTTTGCTGCATATTTGTCTTTTTCAGATGAGGATTATTTGTTTCATTCATTCATTCATTCATTTTGAGACAGGATCTTGCTCCATTAACCAGGCTAGAGTACAGTGGTGTCGTCATAGCTCACTGCAACCTCAAACTCTTGGGCTCAAGAGATCCTCCTGCCTCAGCCTTCCAAAGTAGCTGGGACTATTGGCGCATGCCATGATGCCCAGCTAATTTTTCTATTTTTAGAAGAGATGGGGTCTCCCTCTTGCTGAGGCTGGTCTCAAACTCCTGAGTTCAAGCAATCTTCCTGCCTCGGCCTCCCAGTGTTAGGATTACAGGTGTGAGCCACTGTGCGCAGCCTGGAGTTGGGTTTTATAGACAGTAACAAAACAAAATTTATGCCCGGACAGGTATAGCAAACCTTACTGAGGAAGTAAGTTTTCATTTAGTTTAGAATTGTTTTTAGTGATAAAATGAAGTAGCTTTGGGTCATCTGAGAGTGCATGCAGTGCTTCTTTGTGAATCACATTCAGGAAAATAAAGGATTAGAGTAATGGAATTATTTGTGGGTGTTAGACAGGAAATTCAAACTTTCCTGAGTCATTTGTGGCTTATAAGATGGATTAATGGCTGAATCATTTTTTAAAGCTGCATGAAACAGAAGGCTATTCTTATATTATGAACAATCTTTCATCAGTTAAAACACCTATAGCGATGGTTGGTAATGACTTAACTTTGCCATTGAGCTTGAGACTTGGAGAGTTTTGATTTCTCTCTAAGGCATCAGAGTCCATGCATACAAAGTATTCCCATCTCTTTTAAAAGATATGTTTACAATATATAAACAAAAATGACTCAAATTCTAGTTTTAATGGTTAATAGCCTGCATTTTGTTACCAGTTAAAATTAACTCCTGAGGCACATTTTAAAATGTGAGATCATTGTATAATTCACAGTATAGATGACAGAAGTGTTCTGCTTTCTTTTTAATACCCTTATACTCATGAGCTAGCACTTCTTTGTTTGAACAAGTGTTTTAGAAGCAGTAGGTGTTAGTTTTTAATCATGAGGTCCATTACTCCTTATCCCCTCACCTGCGTCACACCCACCCACACGCAAACACGCCCTTCACAACACTGCTCACACTCACATCTGTACACATGTGCATATATTAGTGGGTTTGCCTGATAGAAAAGAGAATTTAATTTACTCACTGTGCTTGCTAGCAAATATAAAACACCTTCCCAGTATGTCTTCAGTGTCTCCATTAACTGGAATGAATCAAATATAACCCTCTTTGAGCCAAAGAAGCATCTAGATTACTTTTTAACCATGATCTTAAGACGTTGCCATCCTGATTAGGCTTCTCTGAGGCAATGCCTACAGGAGCACCAATGTGCTAGCATCCACCTTGACAAAAGACTGCCTAACTCAGTCACCTTCCATGCAGAAATAAAAGGGGAGGAAAAAACACAGTTCAATGAGGCATTTGGGAGTTATCATTTTTTACAAGTGGCAATTTTATTTGTCCTCTATAAATTATCCTCTCTGTGTCAAACTACATCAGACTTCATCATCACTTGCCATTAGTAAAGGACAAAAAAAGTCTGCTATTAGGATAGACAAAGTGAATGTCATTATAGCGACAAAGCAAATGGTAACAGAATATGTATACATTTGTTTTGCTTAAGAAAAAACATATTTATAATGCATTTAATTATTATTTTTCCTAATGTATTCTATCATACCAGCATGACTTATTTTAACAAAACAAAACTCAGTTTTCCTGGCTTTCACTGTTTACATACTATTACATGTATTAAATAAGAACATTTTAGAATGCTTATATTTTTAACTCATTTTCAGGTGAGATAACAGATTCTGAGCAGCTTTGAGAAAAATCTAATGACTTTTGAGAGGAGATGTTTCCTCTATAGGTGTGACATTATCAGGGTAGAAATAATTTTTAGTTTCTGTGAACAAATTTCTTTTAAATTCCATCTAAAAAGTTTTATTGTGCTTTTAAAGACACTTTTTAAGGTGTAATTATCCTACTATACACATTTATCTTAAAAAAAGAGTTCAGGACTTTGGTATATGTTATGATTCTGTTTTATTCAGTGACATCTTCAGAGGCTAGTCTGATCAGAGCTGGAGTATTTCTGCCACTGTCTTCCTGCACCTTCTAACCTCAGGTGCTGATTTTTCTTTTGGCTGAAAAAAAGCCAAAGCTCAGATGTTCTAGGTGCTTCCCAATGTTTAGCTGCGTCATCTCTGGAGGATCAAGTTGGTAGGCAGGAGGGAGCAGGTTTGGCATCTTGCTGAATCTGTGACTATTTGTCCAGGAATGCAGACATGGAGATGACCCTGGAGCGAGCAGTAAATATGCTTGATGCAGACCACACGCCACCGTCCAGGATTTGTGCTGCAGCGACTTTCATCCAGCATGAGTGCTTCCAGAAATCCGAAGCTCGGAAACGGGTGAGTGTCTTCTGAAGTCCAATGTAAAACCGAGTATACTTTCACATCTGTTGTGGTGACCCTGCATTCTGAAACCAATAATTTGAATATTTGAAAACCCTTCCTTGAATTAGCTGGGCATGGTGGTGCACGTCTGTAGTCCCAGCTACTTGGGAGGCTGAGGCAGGAGGATTGCTCGAACCCAGGAGTTGGAGGTTGCTGTGAGCTAGGTGGACACCACGGCACTCTAGCCTGGGCAGCAAGCAGAGTAAGACTCTGTCTCAAAAAAAAAAAAAACAACAAAAAAAAAACTTCATTGACTTTTTTTATTTAAAAGGAAATATACACTCATTGCCAAAAATATTTCCTGCAATTCAGAAATTTAGAAAGTAAGTCACTACACACACTTCCCCCTTCGTTGCCTGTCCCCCAACTCTCTATTTAGAACCATCCCCAGAGGCAATTGTTGTCAAGTCTATGTAGTTTGAGATTTTTGTGAAAGAGAGCAAGTTAGTTTTAGGCCATTATTTTCTATGTTTAAAAAAAATATGAAATATAGCAATGTTTTGCAACTTTTTTCCATAAATTATTTCATTCACACGTAGTAACAATTGTTCAGTGAATTGTTTTGTACATACATCTTTTGACACTTCCCCAAGTGTTCCTATAGGACAGATCCCTAGAGATGGAATCAATAGGTTACTTTACGTTTGTTTTTAAAAATGATACATTTGGTGTGTGTGTGTGTGTGTGTAGTGGGGAATCATAGTTGCAAAAGGTGTTCTGTGAAAAGTAAGTCTCTCCCAACCCACCTCCCAGCCAATACCTTCCCTCTCCCTCTCCTCCCCAGTCAATTTTGGAGTATCTTTCTGCACATAGAAGTAATTGTTGGAAGAGTTGGTTAAGTGTCTTTTTTTTTGGAGACAGAATCTCGCTCTGTTGCCTGGGCTAGAGCGCCATGGTGTCATCCCAGCTCACAGCAACCTCAAACTCCTGGGTTTAAGCAATCCTCCCACCTGGGCCTCCCAGAGTGCTAGGATTACAGGTGTGAGCCACCACGCCCAGCCTGTCCTTTTTTGTTTAAAACAAAATCACAATGGTAGTGTATTGCTTACAGTACTTTATTTTTTAATATTGTGTCTTGGAAATCATTGGTCTATATTAGCCCTATCTCATTCTTTAAGACTGTGGCATAGATTTCTATTATCTAAATGTACCAGCTTTGTTGGTTCAGTTTTTAACAACTTTATTGAGGGAAAATTTGGCAATTTTGACATACGTTTTGATACTACAAAACCATTAACATAATGACCAAACCCATTACCTCCAGAGTTTTCTTGTGCCCCTTGGTAATCTGTATATGCACCCCTCCCCAGTCTACTTTCATCCTCCCAACACCACCAGTGATCTGCTTTCTGTCACTATACATTAGATTGAATTTTCTAGATTTTTTTTTTTTTTTTCCAGAGACAAAGTCTTGCTCTGCCGTGCAGGCTGGAGTGCAGATCATAGCCCACTTGCAGCCTTGAACTCCTAGGCTCAGGTGATCCTCCTGTCACAGCTAGAGTAGCTGGGACTATAGGCACACACTGCCATATCCAGCTAATTTTTTTATTTTTTGTAGAGATGGGGTCTAGGCTGTTCTCAAACGCCTGGCCTCAAGCAATTCTCCTGCCTTGGCTTCCTAAGGTGCTGGGATCGCATGTGTGAGCCATCGCACCCAGCTGAATTTTCTAAAATTTTATGTATGTGGAATCATATAGTATATATGCCTTTTTTGTCTGGTCTCTTTTGCTCAGGTTAACTCTTTTGAGATTCATCCATGTTGTATGTATCAAAAGTTTTGGCTCTTACAAATAAAACAAGTGAACATTTGTGTACAAGTCTTTATGTAGACATATGCTTTCATTTTTTCTGGGTAAATACCTAGGAGTGGAATACCTGGATGTTATGGTAGGTGTACATTTGACTTTTTAAGAAACTGCAAAACCATTTTATGCATTAGCTATGCCATTTTATATCCCCACCAGCAATTTGTGAGAGTTCCAGTCCCTCTACATCCTAACACTTGATATGATCAGCCTTAATTTTAGCCTATAAGTTTGTAGCGATATTTCATTATGGTTTTAATTTGCATTTCCTCAATGACTAATGAAAGTTGAACATCTTTTTATGTGCTTATTTGCCATCTATTTGTTGTCTTTGGTGAAATGTATGTTCAACTCTTTTGCCCATTTTATTTCATTTTTTGTTTTTTATTATTGAATTGTGAAAGTTCTTTATATATTCTGGATTCAAGCCCTTTTTCACACATATGATTTGGAAATATTTTCTTCCACTTGTGCTTTGTCTTTTTATTCTCTTAATAGTTTTTCATTTTAATGGAGTCTTAATTTATTCCTTTTTTTCTTTATGAATCATGCTTTCCATGGTGTATCCAAGAAATCTTTCCCAACTCCAGGTTTAGAAGATAATCTCCTATATTTTCTTCTAGAAGTTTTATAAGTGTTATAGTTGGCCTATGGTCCATTTGGGGTTAATTTTTTATATATTTTGAGATGCGGACTGAAGTTTTGTGGGGTTTTTTTTGTATATGTAAATTCCATTGTTCAGGTTTCATTCGTTAAACAGACTTTTCTTTCACTACTCAATTGTCTTTATACCTTTGTTGAAAAGGAATTGATTGTGTATGTGTGAGTCTATTTCTGGACTGCTTATTCCATTGATCTATTTGTCTATTTTTATGCAAATAACACACTGTCTTGATTACTATAGTTTTATAATAAGCCCTGCAATTAGGTAATATTAGTCTTCCTATTTTATTCTTTTTCAAAGTTGTTTTGGCTCTTCAATGATTTTTGCAGTTACATTTGAATTTTAGAATCAGCCCATCAATTTCGGGAAAAAAAAGGAATTGTTTGAGTGAGATTACATTGAATCTATAGGTCAACATAGAGAAAGTTGACACCTTAACAATGTCGAGTATTCTGACCCATGACCATGGGATAGCTCACCATTTATTTAGGTCTTCTTTAATTTCTCTCAGCAGTATTTATAGTTTTTACTCTTGAGGTTTTTTTATGTCTTTTGTCAGATTTATCCCTGTTTATATTTCTAGATGCTTTTATAAATGGTACTTTTTTAATTTCAATTTTTAATTGTTCATTGCTAGTATATAGAAAGACAATTGATTTTTCTATATTGATCTTGTATCCTAAGATATTACTAAATTCACTTATTAGCTCTAGTAGCATTTTTGAAGATTCCATTAGATTTTCTGCAGAAAAGATCATGCCATCTGTGAATAAAGACATTTGGTTTCTTCCTTCCAAATCTAAATGCCTTATCTTTTTCTTTTTCTTTTCTTTTTTTTTTTGATTTTTGTACTGACTAGCACCTCCCCTACAATCTTGAAAAGAAGTGGTGAGGGTGGGCATGTTATCCTGTTCCTGATCATAAGGGGAAAGTATTTAGTCTTTCTTTCACCATTAAATATGGTGCTACCTGTAGATTTTTTATAAATGACCATATCAAGTTGAAGAATTTCCCTTCTACTTTTAATTTAATGGAGTTTTTTTAAAAATCAGGAATGGATGTGGATTTTTGTCAATTGCTTTTTATGCATTGAAATGTTTCTGTGGTTTTCTACTTTAATTTTGCTATTGTGATAAATAACCTTGATTGATTTTAAAATACTATCCTATTCCTGGGATAAACCTCACTTGATTATGATGTATTGTCACATTTTCATTTTTGAATTACATTTGCAAAATTTTGTTAAGAAATTTTGCAACTATATTTATAAAAGATACAATGTGTGATTTTCTTTTTCTGTAATGTCTTCGTATGATTTGGGGATGAGGGTAATACTAGCCTCATAGAATGAATTGGGAAGTATTCCCTCCTCTTCAATTTTCTGAAAGAGTTTGGTTAGAATTAGTATTATTTCTTCCTTAAATGTTTGGTAGAATTCATCATTGAAGCCATGTGTATCTGAAGTTTATTTTTGTGAGAAAATTCTTAACTACAAATTCAATTTCTTTAATTGATACAGGGCTATTTGGGCTAACAATTTCTTCGTTAGTGAGCTTTGGTAGTTTGTGTCTTTCAAGAGATTTGTCCATTTCATCTAAGTTGTTCCAGTGCTCTTCATTTCTTTGTGTAGATGCCGTCATTTACCATTTCCCTTTCCCTGAAGAATTTTTTTTAACATTTATTTTAGTGCAGAATTGCTGGTGATGAACTATTTCAGCTTTTGCATGTCTGAAACAGAGTTTCATCTTTGCTTTTGAAAGGTATTTTCACTGGTTATAGAATTCTAGGTTGACAATTTTTAAATATCGGTACTTGAAAGTGTTGCTCCACTGTCTCACACTTTCATTGTTTCAGACAATGAAAATGTCTGAATTTCTACTTTTCATCAAATTTAGAAATTTTTCAACCATTAGTTCTTCACATATTTTTATTCTGTTCCACCTTTGGAAACTACAGTTACACACATTTTAGACTGCTTGAGATCTTTTTTTTTTTTAGTCTTTTTTCTTTGTTTCTTTTTGGATAAGTTCAATTGCTGTGCTTTAAATTTGCTAATCTTTTCTTCAGCAATGTTTAATATGTCATTAATCTCAGTGTATTTTTTAATTTCATACATTATAGTTTTTATTATTAAAAGTTAGATTTGAGTATTTTTTCATATCTTCTGTGTTTCTACTTAACATGTTCCATTTTTGCTCAAGATTTTTGAACATATGGAAGACCGTTAAAATTGCTGCCTTAACGTCCTGGTCTACTAATTCTAATATCTATATCTATTTTAGGTAGTTTTTGATCGATTGGTGTTTCTCCACATCATGGGTGATATTTTTCTTCTTCTTTGGCAGTTTTTATTGGATCCCAGGCATTGTGAATTTTATCTTGTTGTAGGCTGGATATTTTTATATTTCTGTAAATATTATTGTGCTTTGCCTTGGGATGCAGTTAAGTTACTTGGAAACAGTTTGATCCTTTCAAATCCTACTTCTAAAATTTGTTAGGTGGAACCAGAGCAGCAAGTATTCCAGAGTTAATTAGTCCCTACTTTTTAAAGCAAGACACTTCTGAGAACTCTACCCTAATGTACTGTGAATTTTGAGCTTTCTGTGGCTCTTCAGGCTGACTGGTGAGAATAGTCACTATACCTGGACCTGTGTGAACATGAGGAGCCATTCCCTTAAATCCTTTTGGGTGGTTATTTCCTGGGCCTCAGGCAGTTTCCTTACACACATGCACTAATTAATACTCTACTGAATACTAGAGGGAGACCCTCTGCAGATCTCGGGTGTTCTCTTTCTATGCAGCTCTTCTCTTTGGTACTCTTCTGCAAACACTAGCCCCTTTGATCTCTCAGACTCTGAGTTCTGTGTCCTCAACTCTGCCTGTTCAATTCCACTTAGATTTTCTCTCTCTGCCCCGTAGCCTGGGAACTCTCTCAAGGCAGTGATCAGAGGCTATAGCAGGACTCACGTTGCTTGTTTTCTCTCTCTAAGGGATCACTATCCATCATTTACTCATATCCAGTTCTTGAAATCATTGTATGTTTTATTCAGTTTTTTAATTGTTTCCGGCAGTAGGTAAGTTGACTGCTTATTACGATAGAGTCATTTTTAATTTTAATAAATAACTTCCTGATAAATCCTCCCCAAAATTGTTCAGATTTACACTCCTAATATCAAAGTGCCCATTTCTATGTACCATTACTACCACAAGATATTATTCTTTTGTTTTTCTGATAAGCAAAAAATGGCATCTCCTGATAGTAGAAATTTTCTTATATTCTGAAATCAAGGCCATTAGTTTAGTTTAATCAAATAGAGTTACAGAGAAAAATTTTTTTAAAAATTATATAAATACACTTACACACACTTTTCTAAAGTTTTTCATTATCTTTCATGCATAAACTATGCCCATTAGGTATCGCCTGCCATTTTAGTTTATTTAAAGTAGAATGAGAACTTAATGGCACTAATTGATTGAATTAAATGATTCTAGATTTTACATTTTCCCTAGCCTCTTACATTAATTTCATCCACAACTAATTACAGGGTGTTTTTAAGCTTTTTACCTTTACATAGGCTTTTCCAAAGCATTCAGATTAATTTTCAGAGAAATATAAACTCTTTCCACACTTATATTTTATCCATTTACAGAATAGGTAAATAAATTACATAATTATAACAACAAATGCAGTTGACATAAATGCATTGGGAAACCAACCTAAGTTGGTAAACATGTAACTCAACTAGTAGAAATAGGAGTGCAAAGGCCCACATAGAATAACCTGCCAGCTTTAATGGTGTTCTGGGAATCAAGTAGGTTTCACAGAGGGTAAAGAGAATGCGGTCGGTTAACCCTGCAGATCAGTTAAGTAGAGGTCAAACAAAAGAGCTTGTACTGATTTTTTTACCTCTATTTCTTCAATCAATCATGAAGTGGAGCATCTTTTGGTATATTTTTTGACCTTGTATTTCTTCAGTTAATTGTCATTTTTTTATCCGTTGTGTATTTTTTCTACTAAGATGTGTGTCTCTTAATGATTTGTAGGAGTTCTTTACTTATTATGCGTATTAATCCATTGTTACGTGTGTGGCAAATACGTAACAATGCTTTATTTTTGTTGTTGTTCTTTAACTTTGCTTATGGTGTCTTTCATCATGAAGGATTTAAAAATTCTTACAAAGTCAAATTTGTCTATTTTTCTTCATGGTATCTGTATTTGAAGTGTTGCTTTAAAGACCTGTCCCCACATCTACATTGCTTTTGATTTCAAAAATTGTATATTTACTGAGTATTTCTCAATGATCCTTTGCCTATATGTTTGTTCCATGGGAAGAATAAGTAAGGATTTTTAAAGGTATTTGCTAATAATGAACCTTCTTTTATACATATAGGTGAAGTGAACTGGGCTAAAAATTGGTCCTTCAGAGCTAGTCAGATAAATGTTTAAATCTTATTTTTTTCCCTAGTTTTCAAAAACTTGGTGTTATTATGTGTACTTGCATTTTGTAATATGGAATTACTTGAATCTTTCTTTTGTTACCGGAATTGGGCTACATTTCCACCAAATCTTAAATTACTAATTTGATTACAAATATCATTTCGCTTACACATAGAATTGAAGCTATGCTTGCTGACTTTTATTCAGAGATAAGTTAGACAAAGGCTGGTTTTGAGAATAATGAAACATGAAAATTATATACAAAGCTAAAAACAGATATGCTTCATAGAGAATCTAAGAATTATAATGTTGTAACCCAAGAACATTCACAGAGTTCCACTTATATTAAGCATGGTGCTATAGTTTTTGAATTTATATATGAAAGACAATTATAATTTAGATATAAAGATCAAAATTTTAAATCATAAAGCCAGTGGCAAATTTTCAGTTCTCATTTTATTTGATTAGAACTCTTACTGTTTGACACTGTTGATCCCTCCCTCCTTTTTCAACACTTTCTTCTTTTGGCCCACAGTCTCCTGGTTCTTTGACCATCTCTCTGGCTCCTCCAAGTTTCCTCTGTGAACAATTTATCCTCTATCTGTCCCTTAAACATTCACATTCCTTAGATGCTTTCCCCAGGACTTTTCTTATGTGATACCATCTCCTGACCTGTCTCATCCACTCCCCTGGTTTCATTTGTGATCTAGACACTGATGACTCACAATCTCCAGGCCACACCTCTCCCCTGAGTTCTAAACCACATGCCCATCAATTTCCTGGATGTCTCCACTGAACTTAACATCAGCTTATCCAAAAACAAACACATTGTCTTCTTTTATTCTCTACTCTCCAACCTTTCTTTTAAACTTGTTCTTCCTGCTGGGTTGGGAGGCAGGACACGGATGGTTTGAGCGCAGACTCTCAAAAGTCAGTTGGAGCTGAGTTTGAATTTGAGCATCCTAATTACATGAGTGCCCTTGGGCAAGATATTTTACCTCTCTCAGCCTCAGCTTTCTTACCTATCAAGTGGAAATGGTAGTTCTACTGCAAAGAGTTGTAAGAATGCAATCAGATAATTGTACAGCACCTGCCCCAAGGTAATAACTCAGAGCATATTATTTCCTCTGTCAGTGAATGGTAGTTCACCCAGGTAGTTTGATGCCAAAACTTGAACAGAGTCTTTGAACTTTCTTTTTTCCTTATCTCTCATATTCACTCAGTCTTCAAGTCCTATTCATGTTACTCCTAAAAGTATCTTGTATCTACCCATATCTTTCCCTCCCTACTCAGTGCCACTATCCTGGTCCTGTCACCATCATCTGTTAATATAGCCGTCCCCTGATTAATATCCCTGACTCCATTCTTATCCATTCCTAATACAGTCTCCTCACAACCCCCAGGGAGAACTTTTCAATAACTGCCCCTCTTGCCTGCAGGATAAAAGACAAGTCCCTTAATTTAGTCTATAAGACCCTTCTTAAAATGGTCTCATTTCTGAGTATGCTTCATGTCTCATCACCAAAGTAATGACTGCCATAAATGTCTTGCAGAATCTTACTATAAAAATAATTCACACTGGGCGTGGTGGCACACCTGTAGCCCCAGCTACTTGGGAGGCTAAGGCGAGAGAATCGCTTGAGCCCAGGAGTTTGAATCCAGCCTGGGCAACAACATCACAAGACCCCATCTCTAAAAAACAAACTAAGTTCATTATAAGAAATTAGAGAAATTAACACAAAAAGAAAATGCACCCATAATTCATAATCCCACCATTGTCAGCATTTTGGTATTGTTCTCTAATGTGTGTGTGTGTGTGTGTGTGTGTGTGTGTAAAGAAATAGGGGTTTCGCTCTGTTGCCCAAGCTGGAGTGCAGTGGCACAATCATAGCTTACTGCAGCCTTGAACTCATGGTCCAGCGGTCCTCCTGCCCTCAGCCTCCTTTGTAGCTAGGACTATAGGTACATGCCACTGCACCCAGCTAATTTTTTTTTTCAGAGATGGGGTCTCACTATGTTGCCCAGGCTGGTCTGGAACTCCTGGTCTCAAGCAACCCTCTCACCTCAGCCTCCAAAAGTGCTGGGATTATAGTTGTAAGCCACCACACCTGGCATTGTTCTCCAATTTTTTTTTCTTGTTTTTTGAGGCAGAGTCTTTGTTGCCCAGGCTAGAGTAGCATGGTGTTTAGCCTAGCTCACAGCAACCTCAAACTCCTGGGCTCAAGAGATCCTCCTGCCTCAGCCTCCCAAGTAGCTGGGACTACAGGCGTGCACCACCATGCCTGGCTAATATTTTCTATTTTTTTAGTTACCTGGCTAATTTCTTTCTTTCTTTCTTTTTTTTTTTTTTTTTTTTTTTTTTTTTTTTTTTTTTTTTTTTTTTTTTTTTTTTTTTTTTTTTTTTTTTTTTTTTTTTTTTTTTTTTTTTTTTTTTTTTTTTTTTAGTAGAGACAGGGTCTGGCTCTTGCTGATGCTGGTCTCGAACTCCTGACCTCAAGCAATCCTCCTGCCCTGGCCTCCCAGAGTGCTAGGATTACAGGCATGAGCCACCACGTCTGACTCGTTCTCTAATTTTTAATGCATACATTGACATACGTGCAATGAAATTGAATATGCAGCCTTGTGGGGATTTTTTTAATTTTGATTTTTAAAAGCATGCAGAAATATAGGCTTGTTGTTTAAAAATATAGAAAATGGCATGACTTCATGACTCATACCTTTACCACTTCTCCCAAATCCCCTAACCTCATTCCCTTTATGCCTGTGTTTATGAGTAGAAATGCATAGATATTTCATTCCATTTTTCCAAAAACAAATCAAATAATTTTCTCATAACATTAACAATATTTTGTCAATTTCAGCTTAATGGTAACGTGTTAATGGTGATAATAGTAGCTACCATGTGTTGAGTAACTGCTGTGTGCCTGGTATGTAATTGCTAATCTTACACAATAATTCCTATTCGACTGATGAGGGAACGGTATGACTAATAAAATGTCTGTGCATTCAAACACTGCTCTGCCTCTTCCATGGATACCTCAACATGTGGATATGTGACAATTAACCATCCACGAATTTTTCCCCATTGTTAGATATTTATGGTTTCTTATTTTTCACTATTATACATGATAGTTACTATTTTTATATGTTAGTCTGTGTCTGCATTTCAAATTGTTTCCTAAGAAAGGTTACTAGAAGTGAATATTTTAAAAGTTTTGACACATAGTGCCACTTGCCTTCCTGAAAGGTTATTCCAATTTACAGGGAGTGATTAATTCTAATGGGAGGGAAAGGAGAGATAGGGAGTGACATTTCACAGAGGAGTTGACATTTGAGCTGGATCACACAGGATGCATAAGGCTTTGTCAGAAGACAGGCAGAACCTTCCAGATAGGGAGCGGGAGTGAGAGCAAAGGCTTCAGGGCGAGGGCCTTTGGCATCAACAGAGTCAGTTTGTTCCCTGTGCCTGTTTGCAACCAGAAATCCTCATCATTTCCTTATTGTACAGTTAGCAGGGAAGAGAATCAGAATAAAGCCAGAGAGAAAGTTAGAATTCTAATATGTGATTCTGCCCTTGCATATATTTATAAACCATCTCAAATGAAAGCTTTTTCGAAGTTCTGAGATAGTCATATTAATGTTTCGTGTTTTTTTTTTTTCCTTTCCCCAAAATGGGGAAAAATCCCCTGAGGATTCAGTATAACTGGGAAACCCATCAAACCTCTCTGGTCCCAACTGCTTTCCTAAATTTTAAAGGACAGCACATTTGGCATTTGTCATCACTTACCGTCTTCTAGTTAAATGCAAGGAGGAGTGTCTTCAATTTCTTACATGGAACAGGATTTTTAGCCATTTGCTTGATAAAATGGATAAAAGTAACTAAAGTCTATTTTTAAATTTAGGACAAGTGCCAGACACTAGGGAGTCAAGTTATACAGTAAGGAGAGCTGTAGCCAGATTTCAGCCTTTATCTGGCACTGGTGTGTCTGCAGTTCCTTCTTCCTGGGCTGCAGCAAGTGCTGAAAGCCAAGGGGATGAAAGGGACAGGGTAAGAGAATGGGCAGAGCCAGGGAGGCTTCCTCGTGCCACTTCACGCTGATCCTGTCACCGCAGCTCAAAATGCAATATGGCTGGTGAGCCATTTCACATCAGATTCTGAAGGAGGCAACTTATAACTTATATTATAAATTAAGTTAATATAATATTTCTAAAGCTGCGCAAGTGCCCCAGGGCAAATAGGATTCTCTTTTTGCATCTGATGTGTATACTGCTACTATGAAGATTTGGTCTAGTAGGAATTCATGAAGTTTATAAAGTATGAATTTAAGCACCTTAAAACCTAACTATGAAATAAAAATTGAGGGAATTAGGGAAATGTGAATGACTGGTTGTTTTAAAATAAATGGTGGGGTTTTTTTGCTTTTAAGGAAGGTTAATACAGTTTGAATATTCCTTATCTGCAATGCTTGGGTCCAAAAGTGTTTTGAATTTCAGGTTTTTCCAGATTTTGGACTTTTTTCAGATTTTGGAATATTTGCATTATACCGGTTGAGCATGCTCAATCTGAAAATCTGAAATGCTCCCTTGGAGCAGCATGTTAGCACTCAAAAAATTTTGGATTTTAGAGCATTTCAGATTTCAGATTTTCAGATTACGGATACTCAACCTTTAATGGGAATAGATGATCTGTTGAACCACATTTAATTGACAGCTAAGAAATCTTTATCATTGCCATTGTCATAGAAGTACATTCGCATGGCTTTAGACATAGTCCAACCAAATTGCTGTGGCCAGTCTCCCATCTGTCTCCTATTCTGCAAGTGTCTCCTCAGAAGGGAGCCAGTATGTGGAAGTGTCACCCCTCAGTACTACCAGTGAAGCTGTAACGGTATCAAAAGAGTATTTTATTCCTAAGGTTCTTACAAGCTATTAGATGATGTATATAAAACTCTTAACCCTGTGCTGGCACTTCTTAATGACAGAAGTCGGAGGAGGAAGAGTTGTTATTTTTGCATTATTATTATTATTGTGGGTTGTTGTTATCATTATTTTTATTATTTAGGTTATTTTACAACCTTGACTTTTATTCCTGCCTTGCTAGTCTTCTCCCCAGTCCTAACAAAGAAAGATGTGAGATTGGAAGTCTCTGTTCTCAATTCCACTTGTCTGTCTGTGAAAGGGAAGCTGAGTTTGATACACAGAAAATATGCACAGTGTCCCCAGGCCAGGGGTGCAGCTCTCCGCTGAGCATACACTGCTGCCAGTTAGGGAGTCCTTCATAACTGACGGGCTTCATCTGAGAGGGAAGCTCGTGCCCATCCATGAAAAGCTGTTTCCTCAAAATGTCTACATTAAGATGGTGAAAATAACTGAGATCTTTATCAAAAGTTCTCGCCAACTTAAAAATCTCAAAATCAGATGCAAATGGAAGCCTATAAGAAGGAAATGCCTCAGTTCACAACTTAAGATTTCATTTCCCCAACCATGTGTCTACCTCTTAATTTATTTGCAGCCTAAAACACATTTGCAGCCTAAAACACAAGATCACCTTGTTCAGATTGGCATTATTTGGCCTTTTCTTATATAACCATAAGTTTAGGAATCTAAACCATCAATTTTTTTTCCCCATTCCTAATTCTGCCCTTTCTCTAGTAGCATGCTCTTTCTTGCATATTTGAATAGAAGAAATATTTTTAAAACAGCGCATTAAAAAGTGCAAAATTGGCTGGGCGAGGTGGCTCACACCTATAGTCCTGGCACTCTGGGAGTCCAAGGTGGGAGGATCTCTTGAGCTCAGGAGTTTGAGAACAGCCTGAGCAAGAGTGTGACCCTGTCTCTACCAAAAATAAGAAAAAATTAACTGGACGTGGTGGTGCGCGCCTGTAGTCCCATCTACTCGGGAGCCTGAGGCAAGAGGATCACTTGAGCCCAGAAGTTTGAGGTTGCTGTGAGCGGATACCACTGCACTCTCGCCCGAGCAGATACCACTGCACTCTCGCCCGGGTGACAAAGCGAAAGTCTCTCAAAAAAAAAAAAATTGCAAAATTATGTTATTTACTTAAATTCAGATGCTTGCATAATTTATATAAATCTACTTAAATACTCAAAGCAATTTATTATAAAAATAGCTTCATTTATGATTAGTTTGCATTGCAACTGAGGTTGC
Source organism: Indri indri (assembly GCA_004363605.1). Lineage (NCBI taxonomy): Eukaryota > Metazoa > Chordata > Mammalia > Primates > Indriidae > Indri > Indri indri. Next base: position 18,491 of record RJWJ010012469.1, on the reverse strand, counting down.
TGTGGTAAAGGAATTTTTATTTCTACTATTGATGAAGGTGATTTCTATAATATTTATTTTATATTGACTATAAAGTTTTGTCCTACAAAAAAACTTATGTATTGGCCGGGTGCGGTGGCTCACGCCTGTAATCCTAGCACTCTGGGAGGCCAAGGTGGGTGGATCGCTCAAGGTCAGGAGTTCGAGACCAGCCTGAGCAAGAGCGAGACCCCGCTTCTACTAAAAATAGAAAGAAATTATCTGGACAACTAAAAATATATAGAAAAAATTAGCCGGGCATGGTAGCACATGCCTGTAGTCCCAGCTACTCGGGAGGCTGAGGCAGGAGGATCGCTTGAGCCCAGGAGTGTGAGGTTGCTGTGAGCTAGGCTGATGCCATGGCACTCTAGCCCGGGCAAAAAGAGTGAGACTCTGTCTCAAAAAAAAAAAAAAAAAAAAAAAAAAAAAAACCTTATGTATTAAATAACCTGGAATCTCCCATAAAGCTTTCCTTATTCCCCAGATTCCTAGTTCTCTTCATTTTTATTGTGCTCCAAGCTTTTATCACTTAACTCTATTTAGCTGGCACCTATGTACCCTTTATCACTTAATTTTCCCCTTCAATTATTTCATAGGTTTAAGTCTTAACTTCCCAAATTCATTGTATGCTTCTTGATGACAGCTACTGCCTTATAGCAGGGGTAGATTCTACACTGTGAGTCTCAATTGTGTCACACGCAGTTGTTGACTGAGAAGAGTTATAATCAGCACAGTGAACTGCATCTGTTCTTATTACGTTGAATGTCCTAATGCCACATCAAAATTAATAAATATCTGAAATATGCATCTACTTCTTCCCTAGGTGAATCAGCTTCGTGGCATCCCCAAGCTTCTGCAGCTCCTGAAAGTTCAGAATGAAGATGTTCAGCGAGCCGTATGTGGGGCCTTGAGAAATTTGGTATTTGAAGACAATGACAACAAGTTGGAGGTGGCTGAACTAAATGGGGTACCTCGGCTGCTCCAGGTGCTGAAGCAAACCAGAGACTTGGAGACTAAAAAACAAATAACAGGTAGTGCATACTGAATGTCAGAGCGCATACCCCGGTGCACCCAGCCAGATGTTATGTCATCTGCTCTTCTTAAGTGTCGTGGGACAAATGATTGATGGGCTCATTGTTATCCAAGAGATGGCTTTAAAGGAACATTGTTACCTGCTGCTGGCTTAGACCCCAGATTTGAACCATGTTTGAATTTCTTTTTCAAAGGGGAAAATATTCTGGGGCTTTTGCCTAATATTTTCAACTAGAAACTATGCACCTTTGACTAAATGTCTTTAAAACAACTCCTTGACGAGACTAACTGTGTGCAAATTCTACATAAATTCACTCACTAGTAGCCTGCTTTGTAGTTTGAGAACATGTGAGGTTTCATTGTCACACCAGGTGTCCAAAACATTCTTAAGAAAACAGACAAAGAACCACACCCAATTCTTTTTATTATTTACTCAACAATCAGCTTGCTGGATCTATGCAAAGAAAGTGAAATGGAGAGTCAAATAGTTTCTCAATGTAGAGGATTAATTTGGTCAAATTAGTTAAAATATCAGAAACTATTTTTCTCAATATTTTCACCACCTGGACTCCTCTCAGTACCGCCTACCTAGCTCACCTGCCCCTTAATGCCAAAAGAAAAGGGAAAAAGAAAAGAGTGGCTGGATATATATTTTTAGTTCCTGCTTCATGTTTCTGTTCAAATACTGATTTGAACAAATATATCTTCTCTGCCCAATGAAATGGAAAGATGAAATAAACAGGTAGAATTGAAGCAACAATTTTAGTAGTATGTCCTCAAAGCTTGAAGAAACGGGACTAGTTTCTTTTAAATGAGCAGCACATAGTATTGTAGTAGAGGAGAAACCCTCCCTTCCTTACTGTCAGCTCTCTGCTCATGTTCTCTGGACGCAGGGCGAAGAGTGCAGGAAGCATTACTGAGCACAATCATCAGGAAGCTTTTATTAAATGTTGTCAGTGTCTCAAGTGATATACATACATTTTTAAATTTAATTATCACAAAAATCTTAGGTTTCTGGGTACTATAAGGTGTTAAATCGGAATTTTACAGGTAAGGAAACCAAGGCTCAGAGAAGTTAGCACTTTTCAATATTGCATATAAAAGTTTTTTTTAAAAAATAACAATAACAGTTGACTGTGTTCTGGTAAATACTTTACAAAGAGTATTGTTTAGAATTGAATGTATTTTGCATTTCTGCATTCCTCACTTTGTTATACAATAGTTTTCATTTTTTTCTATGAAAATTTTGTTGTATCATCTCTACCCATTTATACCTTAAAATATCACATTTTACATTTGGGTACATTTTAATTTTATGAAACTATATGAAGGGTTGTATCATGCTAGCCTTCTGCCAGCATGCTGCCATGTCCCATGAGAGATTTCCTTTCATATGCTTGACTTATATTAGAATACCTGCAAAAATTAAGAGTGATGGCATTCATTCAACCAACTTCTGCAGAGCAACTTTCAGGTGTCAGGCACTGAGAATCACAGCCTAGGGAGGGTGTGGATTTTGTTCTTCCATCTACTGAAAACATGAAAGATTATGTGATGGTTGGCATTAAAAGAAAAGACCAAACCTCACTCTTGGAACCTAACATTTTCTTCATTACGAGGTAATAATGAACCGCAAGAGAGAATTAAACAGATTGTCTTGTTTTACAGCCAGGAAAGACTTCATGAAGGAGGTATGTTTCATAGTGGGCCTTAAAAGAGGGATGGCCTTGGATTGATGTTTTGAAAGAAAGAATGAAAGTTATTCCTGGCAAAGTGAGCATCACTAACAAGCAAAGAGGCAGAGAGAAGCTGCTGGTCATTTAGAGGAGACGTGGAAAATAGAGTGGTTAGAGTTTGGGTGCATGGTGGTTAGAAAGCTTCAGAGGGTGTGTGTGGGAGGGTGTCAAGGGAATAATCCATTGAACCGCACTGTCTCTTCTCTTGCATAGGCAACAGGAGACTAAAGTCAGGGGACATTCTGTGAGATTGATGCCATAGAAACCATCTGGGCATCATTAGATAATCTATAGAGCTGATAAACGGAAATTGATTGTATAATACCCAGGATTTCTAATGCAAGCCAAACATCCCTCCTGGAAGGTGTTCATTACATGCCAATTAAACTGAACTGACACTTGAACATGTGATACAAATCCCTTAAAATTACTCCCTTTAACTCTGCTAATAGAAGAACTAAAGTGCTTTCTGGGTTTCGAAATTAAATTGTTGACCTAATATAGACATATTTATGTCTTTGCTTAGAAACACAAAGCAAGTAAGCTTATATGTGAATCTTTTCTTATTGGTCTATTTCTTAGACTCTTTTGGAGCCGTATTATGTGTTAGTCACTAAGCTAGGGCTTTCTGTTTTTCATATCTGTTTCTCCTGACAGCTCCATAAGGGGTGGGAGCATAATTGACGATATGCATGTGATCAGTGTGAGGCTCACAGGGGTAAGTAAATTGCCCAAGGTTACACAACCAATAAAGAACAAAGCCCAGGTTGGAACCCAGTTTTATCTGGGCGTTTTGCTGTATCATCCCACCCATCCTGCTGGGGCACATGGTGACTCATTTGTGTACATCTTTGGGAAGGGGCTTGTCTTTGGGAGTCTGATCAGAGAGCTCTGCCTCACTCCGTTTTTCACCCTTCCTTTCTCTCTCCTTGCCTCTGCCTTGATTCAAGCCATCTTCATCTCTGTGCTCTACTCATTCCTGCAGTAGTGAGTAGAGGCCTCTTACCTAGCTTCTGTGATTCAGCATTACACATTGCCAGTCCGTCCTCCACTCTACTTCTAGTGATTTCTTTATAATAAGTACTGTCCCAGTATGCTCCCTGTTACCTGTAAGATAAAGTCCGTACCCTGTAGTATCCCACACAAAGGTGTTACGATGTGAGCCCAGTAACCACTGACAGCGGAGTCTCCTCTCATACCCTTCTAGCCCAGGTTCTGAAATCCTGAAGACCTGCCAGTTTGCCCATGTATGTTTTCTCTCTTGGTATCTTTGTCTCTGCTGTTATTTTGGACTGGAATCCTTTTCCACACCTAGACTGTTTGGTAAACCTGCTCATTCTTCAATAGCTGACTCAGCTTCGCTTCTCTGAATGCAGCATTTCCAATTCTGTCGTCCTCTCTCCCCCATCAGCAGAATTTAGAAGGAAGGGGCTTCTCTAAACTCCTTTTTTTTTTTTTTTTTTTTGAGATGGAGTCTCACTCTGTCACCTAGGCTAGAGTGCCATGGTGTCAGCCTAGCTCACAGCAACCTCAAACTCCTGGGCTCAAGTGATCCTCCTGCCTCAGCCTCCCGAGTAGCTGGGACTACAGGTGTGCACCCCCACACCCGGCTAATTTTTCTGTTTTTAGGAGAGATGGGATCTCACTCTTGTTCATGCTGGTCTTGAACTCCTGACCTCAAGCAATCCTTCTATTTTGGCCTCCCAGAGTGCTAGGATTACAGGCGTGAGCCACCATGCCCGACCCTCTAAACTACTTTTGCTTCCTTTAATATTAGGTTGCCACTTATGTCCTGCCTGTATATTTAATTGCAGTACCAACCGCAGTGTTCATGTAAGTTTCTCAACAACTACAGATGTCTAACCAAATGTGAAAAAGAGCCTTGTGGCCTGAGAATATCTAGATTACACAAAAATAAGGGAATAGAGTTTGTTTTAAGATAAAACCCTGATTTTTTCTGGCCAAAGCATAAAAAATGAACTGTTTCTTTGTATAAATAAGAAGTGCAGCATCAGAACTTTGTCCACTGGGAAAGAATGTAAACTCACTGACCTTTCTGGCATTTTCAGTATCAGCCTAAAAGGGAAGTTCTTCCCTCTTTCAATGAAAGGACTTCAGGATCAAAGACTTTCCCCTGTGAAATTGTTCTATCTCCTTTACCAAGTGAATGTGGTAGTGTCACTTTAATTGAAATGAAAACAGCACATCCTAGTCTCAGAAATTCATCTTCAAGGTCACTGAATGGTTAGCATTTGCTGGAGTGAGCAGGGCTATGCCCTGGGTTAAAACTGGTCATTATAAGAAAGCAGGGCTTCTTGTCCATCCTAGGCATATTGCACAAGGAAGAGTCAGGGGGTGATTGTCAGTGAAATTTGTTTAAAATGCATATTGACCTCTGCATATTTTATGGAAACACTTAATTGGATTGCTGCATTTTAATAAAATATTTAACGTGTTTTACTATAAAATATTCATTATCCATCTTCTTTGAGCAATTGTATATTATTTTATTTAGCATTCATAATGGGTAACAAGATATCCTGGGTTTATGTATAACTTGGAATAAATGACCTTTTCAGTAATCTGATATTCTAGGTAAGATTTGCAAAATTTAGGTGAAAGAGGGAATATATGTATGGAAGGAAGTTGTAAAAACATATTCCTCCTGCTCTGTGATCACTTTGAAAAACAAAGTTAAAAAGAACCAGTTCTCTTTCTTGTTGTCCTTGTTGTATTTGTCATTGCCATTATTTTTTCCTCCTCCTCATTCTTTTTCACTGAAGATAGGGGTTTATTTAGTCATAAAATTTGTCAGTTTTGCTACCTAAGTCTTAACGCAGATTTAGTTAAACGACTGTATTTCCTATCCTGAAGGGCAATATTATTAAATGTGGTTTTAATATCTAAGACCCCTTTACTAGTTAGCTATTTTTTGCAAACATCACATTTGGCAACATATTTCTGGATAATGTAGTTATCGTTATTTCTCTTATAATTGATAATTATTCAAATTATATCCCTTTACACAGTGGTCCCCAACTTTTTGGCACGAGGGACTGTTTTCATGGAAGATAATTTTTCCACGGGGGAAGGGGTGGGAGGTGGGGTGGGGGATGGTTTGAGGATGATCCAAACACATTACTTTTTTTGTGCACTTTATTTCTATTATTATCACATTGTAATATATAATGAAATAATTATAGAACTTAACATAGGTTGGGGGCCCCTTCCTTAACAGAATCCAGTTCCCTTTCTTTTTGGCTAGAACGAGAGCCTCATGGTAGAAAATTACAGGCAGACCAGCTGCAACAAAGAACTATAATAATAGGTATTTAGGTACTACGAATAAATTGACTAAAAGTTAATGGTGAGAAATGAAAATCTAATATTTAGGGAATGTAGAATCTGATCATTGAAAGAGACATCTATTCACAGTCATCTAGTCCCTTGGTTTCATAATGCCAGAAATTGGAATCATTAAAAAATCGTTTAAAAAATATGAATTCCTGGAATCCAACCTGAGATTCTGGCTCAGTAAATTTGAGGTGTGGCCCGAGACTGTGTGACTCTGATTTGTCACTGGGCTCATTTGGAAACCGCTCATCTAGTCTAACACTCTAATTTCAGGATAAAACCCCTTGTCAACATTTTGGTAAAGGATAAGCTAATTTTTATTCGCTTCAGTGATAGGGCTGGATCTTACAAGTTAAGTCTTTTGGTTTTCTTCAAAGCTCTCTTAGACGTTTATCCGTTCAGCGAGCCAAAATCTCCTTCCTTGTAGTTTTCACTTGTTGGTTCTGGTTTTGCCTCCTATAGTCACCGAAACTTATATCCCGCTGTTTTTTAAGTTTGTGTTTCTAAGTTACTAGAGAACATGCATTCCTACGTACATCAGTACCTAATATCTTTTGGTTTTGTATTAAGTACTTTCCCAATTTTTCTACTTATGTTTCATTTTTTAATGATGTATAAGAACTCTATATATGAAGAGTATTATCCCTTTGTCTCATATTATTATACACATTTTCCCAATTTATAGTTGGTTACTACTGATTTTATATGAGTGTGTGAGGGTGTGTGCATATATACCATATATAATCCTGAATCTCTATTGAATATTTTAGTTTTTTTCCCAGATTCTTGCTACCCAGAAGTTTGACAGGCTTGGCATTTCGATAAAATATCCTACATTAAAAATCAAAAATTATGGGCCGGGCATAGTGGCTCACGCCTGTAATCCTACCACTCTGGGAGGCCGAGGTGGGCGGATCGTTTGAGCTCAGGGGTTCAAAACCAGCCTGAGCAAGAGCGAGACCCCATCTCTACTAAAAATAGAAATTAATCGGACAACTAAAAACATATAGAAAGAAATTAGCTGGGCATGGTGGTGCATGCCTATAGTCCCAGCTACGTGGGAGGCTGAGGCAGGAGGATCGCTTGAGCCCAGGAGTTTGAGGTTGCTGTGAGCTGGGCTGACGCCACGGCACTCACTCTAGCCCGGACAACAAAAGCGAGACTCTGTCTCAAAAAAAAAAAAAAAAAAAAATTATGGTAAAACTATCCCAACCATATACTTATGTAGAAATAATATAGCATGCCAAGCTCTAAAGGATATTGACTGTTGATGGAAAACTCCACTCCCTTTGTTCAAATTAATCCTCTCTGGTTTTTATTGTAAGGTGTACTTTTCCTTTGAGTGCCCTGTGTGGTCCTTTTTAAAAAGAGTTGAAACATCATTATGCTTCACATTTTTAAGCTTCTGGAAGGCAGAGACTGTTAATTTGTTTGCTTATTTAGAACTCAGGAAGCTTTTCTTTCTAACTTTCTTTTGTAGCTTAGTAACCAAAACTCAACCTCAGACCTGCCTTTAAATTGTTTTCAACCACCTTCTGAGTTTTATTCTCTCTGTCCAGCTTCCAGGGCCTCTTCAGAAGAAGCGGGAGGAATGAAGTCATTGTGTTGCAAAACCTGTAGCTGAGGGATGCTGCTCATGACTTACCCCAAATGCTAGTTTGATTGGGAAAAGACCTCCCCCTAAGCCAGAAAGCTAGTCCTCGCAAGATACCAGATCCAGGGTCACTGTTTGTAATGGAAGCTATGTGTACACTGCCTGGAGGCATGGTTACTGTTTCAAAAATAAGATACTTACACACAGCCAAAGCAAACCATTGAAGCCCAAAAGACCGCATTAGGCCTGACGTGTTCTAATTGATTTGGGCCAAACATAAATATGGTTGAATAATTACCAAGCTCTAACTGTACAGACTGTTATTTCAATCATTAAAATCAGAAGAGATTATAATCGCCACATAATTCCACCAAGACCACCATGTTTTCTTTTTTCATAAAGTAGAGTTCCTTGTGTATCTATGTGTCCTCTTTCCTTTGTACAGATAATGCAGTCAATTTAAGAAGTGGGAATTATCGACTAGGCACTGAGGAGGAAAGGGTAGAAAGGGAAGAGTCATCCCTTCTTTCTGTCTTTCCTCTTTTCTCCTGTCCTGGGTGATAGTGAGTTAGGGTAACCCATTGAGGTAGGAAAGATGGCAAGGTGACTTTACACCTGCTGGGAGTCACTGGAATAGTGAGCAATAGGTATATAGCCTTCCTTCCACCAAATCAGAAGTAATTGAAGGAAAAACAAATATCAAATGCATATGCCACTTCCCATTTTCCCTCAGTACCCAGCTTCACTCTCTATGTCACAAGTGTCCTGGGAAGTACAGTATGCTATTATGTCGATTTCTTCTGCATGGGCTTATATGGTCTTTCTCTTTAATGTAGGAGGTTCGGAGAAAAGGGAAAACGAAATGAGTAAACGTGGTACTAGTTTTAGATTAGTACTTAGACCATGCAAGTTGGCAGGTAGATAAAATACTCTTGTCTGTCCTTCACTGCCAAACTATAAAACAAGAAATGTGTGAGGTAGCCAGCATGACTTGCTGGAGGACATAATCTCTGTCCTTGGGTAGGAGTCAATAAATATTAAGGGGTGATGTTGATCCGCCTCCTGTTGACAGACATACGAAAGGCTTTCTGCAGGCCCTTCCTGCTGTTATTGGGAGAAAAAATGTCAGGTGAAAGTTCCAGGTAGTGAGGAAAAAGGCGGGGGAGAAGATATTTCTGTAGGAGAAAAAATATGACTATGTTTTATCTAAAGGAGAAAAAAGTATGACTTTTAAAATGTTGAAGTCTTAGTTACAATAGGACTGTTGCAAGGCTCCCTGTTGGTAAACCCAGAGGTTTATTATCCCAATGAGGTCAGCTTTGTGGAAGGGCTTTTTGAGAGAAACAGCATAAATGTTCAAGTATTTCTGGCTTTCATTGACATTCCTGATTCACTTAAGCCTGCACGATTTTGTAGCATAAGCTATATATTTATCATTTTTATGTATCAGCCTTTACTGCCATCTAATGAGCTCTAGGCAGCTCTTTCAGTTGAGGAAGGAGCCATCTTCCACCCTCCCCTTCCCCTTTTTTATAACTAGTTGTAGTCCTGGAGGTGACGGCCTAAACTGAACTTTTTAGCTGTCGTTTTGACCCCACCCTGCACCGTTTTCATGGTAACTCTCTGCTTTTCTAGGTTTGTTGTGGAATTTGTCCTCTAACGACAAACTCAAGAATCTCATGATCACAGAAGCCTTGCTTACCCTGAATGAGAATATCATCATCCCCTACTCGGGATGGCCTGAAGGCGACTACCCCAAAGCAAATGGTTTGCTCGATTTTGATATATTCTACAACGTCACTGGATGCCTAAGGTAATGCCACCCTATACCTCGCCCAGGTAGAAGATGTCCTCAAAATTAGGCAGCCCAAAAGAAGGCAGGTTATATTCTGCCTTTGGATCCTTTCTTTAGTTACACAGTTCACTTTTTGAGAAACTCTGTTTGGATAGTAACTGAGAGAATTTATTATGATAAGGTGTTTATCTCCGCACTTAATCACACAGTGTAAAGCATTATGTTAGCTATTGAGTGTTGTACAAAGATAAACAAGAAAATCCTTAAGGAATATTTAATCTAGCAAGGGATACACGTGAGCAAACAAACTAGAATACAGCTACAAGGAAAGCTGTGAGACCAGTGGTTCTCAAAGGTGGCCACTAGACCAGCAGCATCAGCATCACCTGGAACTTGTTGGAATTCTCAGGTCCCAGCCCAGACCTGCTGAATCAGAAACTCTCAGTGTAGGGCCCAGCAATCTAGTTTTAACAAGCCCTCGAGGTGATTCTGATGGATGCTGAAGTTTGAGAACCAGGATGTCAGAGGTACAAGTGCAGTGCTGCGGAAATGCAGAACAAAGGGCTATTCATGCCATCTGAGTGAGATCAGAAAGGCACTAGAGAAGAGGTGCCAAGTGAACTGGGCCTTGGCAGGCTATTTTGGTATTCAGAAATTCTCTAAAGGTAAAAGGCCAAATTCGTGAAATGCATAAAAAGCGCCTAAATGGTCTCCCTTGAGTCCATCTTCTGTACTGCCCATTGGAACTGCTTTTCTAGTGCAGTTTTTTTTTTTATATTGATGTAGGTTTTTTTTTTAAGTTTATTTCAGAATATTACTGGGATACAAATGATTTGGTTATATAAATTGCTTTTGTACCATGCCCATCCCCCAGATAGTGTGCATTGTACCTGTTAGGTGTGATTTTACCCATCGCTTCCTCCCCCCTCCCACCTGCTTGATTTCCATTGAATGTTATTTCCATATGTGCACATAGGTGTTGATTGATTAGTTGTAATTTAATGGTGAGTACATGTGTTTGTTTTTCCATTCTTGTGATACTTCACTTAGAAGAATGGGCTCCAGCTCCATCCAGGTTAATAATACAAGAGGTATTAGTTCACCATTGTTTTTTGTGGCTGAGTAGCATTCTGTGATATACATATACCACATTTTATTAATCCACTCAGGTGGGCACTTGGGTGCCTACATCTTTCCATTTGTGAATTGTGCTGCTAAAAATATTCGAATGCAGGTGTCTTTTTTATAGAATGTCTTTTTTTCTAGTGTACTTTGATCTATCACTCACCTGCTTGTAAACATTTTGTGTCTTAAAATTTTTCTGTAGTGGCTCCTATTGCCTTACCATGTTAAACAGAGGTTTTTTGTTGGTTCATTTGTGGTTTTTCTGGAGACAGAATCTCACTCTGTCACCCCAGGTAGAGTGCAATGGCGTGATCAAAGCTCACCACAACCTGAAACTCCTGGGCTGAAATGATCCTCCCGCCTCAGCCTCCCGAGTAGCTGGGACCACAGGTGTGCACCACCACACCCGGCTAATTTTTTCTATTTTTGGTAGAGATGGGGGTCTCACTCTTGTTTAGGCTGGTCTCGAACTCCTGACCTCCAGCAATCCTCCCACCTCAGACTCCTGGAGTGGTAGGATTACAGGCGTGAGCCACCATGCCTGGCCTTAAACAGAGTTCTTAATATGGCTGACATGTCAGTCAGGACTCTTTCCATTGAAAATGGCAAAAACTGAATTCAAACTCACTGAAACTCATTGGCCTATGTGTCTGAGATGTTGAAGATCCCTTGTGGAAGTGAAGGAAGGGTAGTATGGCCTCATCCCCTTTCAGGAACAGAAATCCAGCATCCCTGGGATTCATTCTTTTTCTATTTTTATCTCATCTGTGCTTACTCTTTTTTTTGCATATTAGGCTCATTCCTTACAAATGCAAACTAGCCTTCTCTATTGAGCAGATAACTTCATCATAGGCAGCCCTTGCTTAGCTATGAACAGAAAAAGTGCACATCTTTCTTCAAATGACTGTGCCAATCTCAGGGAAGGTTTATTCCTGGCCCTGCTTCATAAAGGTGCACATGATCTGAGCCACTGTTGCCTAGATTGGCCAAGCCTGGATCAGACACTTGCTTTATAGCAAGGATGGAAAGGCCTGTTTGAAAACAAGAGGGGTGGAAATACTTGCTGGGCAAACAGAGCAAAAATGGAAGACATCTTGGTCCGTCACAGCATACATGCTGTTTTCAGTCTACCCACAAACTTTTTACCACCTTTTTTCCCACCGGCATACTTTATACCCACTAAAGTACTTGCTTTTCCTTAGATGTTATAGGTACTTTAGTGTAGTTGAGGTTTTATTTAATTTTATTTGGGCCCGGTAAACATTTTCTATTATCTGCCTATTGAATACTTAATCTCCTAATTGTTGAACACCAAAGATAAAGTTCACCTTTTCTGTGAAACATTGTCCAGATTCCCCAGCAGAAGTCACTGCTTCTTCCTAAGGGTTCAAACAGGAATTTACAGATGAGTCATCATTATTACAGATTTTACCACATTGCTGGTTTATGATGAGTTGTTTACATACCTTTTCTACTAGATTGTGAGCTCCTTTAAAGCTAAGCCCATGCATTTTTTTTTTTTTTTTAATTTTTACTCTCTAACACCTAGCAAAGTTTCTGGCATACAGGAAGTAAGCATAAAGTATTTGAATGAAACGAATAAATGAATGAGTAAACAAATGAAAATACATGGTGAATTAGGTGAATAATCGAGTCTGGCAAGAGTATGAAGTTTGGGATAGAAAGTCATCAAATAGAAATTGGAAACATAGGCTAAGGCCAGATTGTGGGTGTCTTGAGGGTCATGTTAAAGAATTAATTTTTTTCTCCTATAAGCAAAATTAGCTAGGGCAGAGGAAAAAAATAAGATCATTTTTGTGTGAAAAGAAGAACAATAGTATCAGTGGGAAAGCTGTGTTGTGAGGGTGAAAACCTAAAGGCAAAGACGTTAGTTACAGTCTCTTCCTGTAGTCTCCCCTTACGTCGAGGAGTAGAAAATACACATAGTTTGAGTGAAGCAATGCCCTGGTTGGCACATATTTTTCAGAACATGTAATAGCTGAATACACTCATTCAGCCAGTCAGAATAACACCATTCTAAACTGTTTCCAAAACAATGCAAACCACTCATTTGAACTGCTTTCAAAACCAGAATATAGCAAAAATCTGGGAAACTGCATGCCATAGTATATATACTTACTAAAATATCCACTCTTATTTCATCTGTATATCTAATTTATAATAACAATAGCTAACATTTATTGTGTATTATGTTTTAGAAACTGTTCTAAATGCTTTATGAGGATTTTCTCAGCAGCAGCCTTTATAAAGTAGGTTTTCCCCACTTTATCGACGAGGAAACTGGCTCAGAAGGTTAAGTGATTTTCCCAAAGTCATGTAGCTAATTTGTAATAGACAGACCTGGAATTCAAACCCAGGAACCCTGTCTTCAAAGCCAAAGCTCTCTTCATTTAATCAGCATGCTGGATACATTAATGTTTGTCACATGTCAACAGACTGTGCTCATGTGCATAAAACCTCTGCCCTTCACAATCTCCTGGCATCAGAGGGTCAGAAAGACCAATCTACAGCCATATTCATTTCTCATTAAGGGAATCACATCTGCTTCTCAGTGCTTTTGTTCGGGAAGTTGTGGGCATGTGGAACTCTGTGCCACATTTCGTATAATCAGGGAAGACACGAAGAAGCAGCATTTGAAGTGGGATGTCTTTCTGAGAGAGGAGATGGCAGTGCAGACAGCTTCAGGCTAGATGTCACAATGTGTATGAAGGCCACCAGGTGAATATTCAGGATATGAGTCAGAATGTATGAAAAGACCTCTAGAGAACCTACAATCAAATAGCATCCATTTCCAGTAGAGGTATTTGCTCAGTAGTTGCTTATTTATGTCTCCAGCTTACTCTAGAAAACCTTTAAAACAGATGATTGACTGGTTCATAAGAGTTAATCTTAGCTGAATAAAATGATCATAAATATTAGCAAATATCTTAATTGCTACAAATTCATTTGAGGTGTTTTCTCTCCTAATCGGTTCAGAGCCAACAGTGAATGGAATTGGCAACATGAATAGAGTAGTATTTTTGACATTGTGTTTGATTTGGATTACTGCAATGAATTCTATCTACTTTGGAGAAAAACTTCTGTATACACCAGTGACTTTTCCCCTTTACTAGAGTTGACAATTGAGATCATTTCTGGTCTGCATATGGCAATGGCGCTGAGTAAATCTGCTCTGCAGGTGAGTGTTTGCTTTAGTAATGAACTTGTGGTAGTGATGCCAGTTCTGCCCACCTGGGGCTGCTACAGTGAGATCAGATTCATATAGGAGAACATGTACAGCTTATCCTTCAAGAAAACTAACACTTGTCAGGTACACCATCTTTGTCAGGTATCAGGTCATTTATCCACAGGATTAGCCTCTGCCTGCAGCAGCATTTACCTTGGGCCTTAGTGGTTTCTTTAGGTCCCTTTGGAATTATATTCTTTTCATAATTGAAGTCCCTCACTGAAAGATGATAAAAATTTTGTTATTGAGATAACAGTGTGCTCATGCAAGTTTCAATTTTTTTTCTTAAATAATACTATACTAGTATAATGAGTAGTAAAATCCAAGTTAGGAAAGGAAAAATAAATTGCACACTCTGTGTGCTGGAGCCAGCAAGTAAGAATGATTGTTGGAATCTCATCATAACTCCATATTCAGTGACGTCATGTTAGTAGCTTGAAACCAACCACAATGGGAGTGGTTTCACTAAGAAATCAGTAAATGCAAGCCAGGCATGGTGGTGTGCACCAGTAGTCTCAGCTACTTGGGAGCCTGAGGCAGGAGGATTGCTTGAGCCCAGGAGTCCAGCCTGAGCAACATAGCAAGACCCGTCTCTAAAAAAAAAGAAAGAAGAAAGAAATTGGCAAACACTAAAAATCAGATATCTCCCCTTACCCTGGCCCCAGAAGACTGGTCATAAACATTTACCAGCACACTGCTGGCACTGAATTTCCACTAGTTGATTACTTTAACATCAAAATGTAGATAATGAAATAGGCACAATTCTCCATAAACATCCCTTTTCAAAGCAGAAAGAGTTATTTTGTTACTTTGTTTTCTTGGAAGCTATTATGAGACTTCAACATTTTTCTTTTTTTTTTTTTTTTTTTATGAGTGGAGAAAACCTGCTAAAATAGCCCATTCTTTTTTTCAATATTGTCTTTATTTACCTGGAGTAAGAACTATAACTTAAGTTAAAATATTTATTGCAATTAGTGGGATACTCTTCCAAATATTTCAAATTCTAAAAGATCTATATGACAATCTTAGAATTGTAAATTACTGAAAAAGCAATACCTGTCTTCTTTGAATCTATACCCCCACTCCCACCCACCCACGCCAATTTTGAGCCCTTTTTTTCTATTTAGTGTGATTCATACTATGGTTCATAGTACCAGTTCCCTGGGAATTGGTATGGCCTGTTAAATCTGTATGTTCCACATTACTCATTGGAAAACCTTTGGATGTAGCGTAACTAAAACCAATGGTGATTGTTAGGGATAAGTCTGAAATTTCTGCCAAAGCTTTATCGTTATTTCTCCATTTCTCTGTATCATTCTTATACCTTCTTTCCTCCCCTTCCTTCCTTTCCTTCTTTCTTTCTTTCCTTTCCTCTCTCCTCCCCTAGTCTTCTTTCTTCTCTTAAAGGACAAGAGCTGGGAGCAATTTAGAGGTAAGAAGTTAAAAAGCCCTGGGGCTCAGGCGGGCACTTAAGTGTGCAGGTGTAAGACCTTGAGAAATGGTCGGGGCTCTGTCAGACTAGGGAATGGAAAAATGCTTGCCCAAGAGCAGTGAGAGTCGGTGTTTTAGAAAACACTTCAGGCCAAACACAAACCCTCAGGCAAAGAAATTAGGTGCCAGAGACTTCTGCAATTATAGAGCCAGTTATCAGAAATTTGAAAATAGCAACTAGTCTGGCCTCCTTGGGATTTACCATTGATCTGCTGTTATTCTTGCTCTTGTGCAACCGTGTGATGATTCATTGAGTGCTTACTGAGTGCCTGCTATATCCAAAATTTCTGAGATTTGAAAAGAGAATGGGACCTACCTTTGCCCTGGAGGATCTCAGGGTTTAGTGGAGAAAATAGGCACCTGAAGAGATAAAGACAATACATTCGATAAGAAATGTGAGAGAGGTATGAAGAGAGTGTTATGGAGGTATCCTTACCTAACATTGCCTGGGGAGTAGGGAAATTTTTCTGGAGAAAGTCACACTTAAGGAGCTGTTAAAGGATGAATAGGTGTTTGAATGTCCCTCTTAGTCTGTAGCTCATGATTCTGTCACTAGTTCATCGCCATCATTTTTAAATACCTTAGTCATATTAGAAATATGCATTCATGAAGCCTGGAAAAGTCATTTTCCTGAGTTACTATAGTTTGTTAGCTGGTTACTTCTGAGAAAGTCTTATAAAATTGCCACCTTAATCTTATTGACATAATCTGTTTCTGCATTATGAAGGCCACCCCAGAATTTGTCATTATGCGTTATAAAACATATTCCTTTTTCTCATTTATATTTTATGCCTGTATATGCCACTTAAAGAAAAGAAGCAATTGGTAATGCATTTCTCCTACAAATGACTTAAACTTCACTTTTTCCCATGAGTCATAGTGTAGTAAATGTGTTTTGATGATTGTACAATACCCTTTTATGTACAAAAATTTATAACTATCTTAAAAGAAACTTGCACTGTCACTTATCACTGGAACTGTAACTGGGGTGGAGAGTGGTCAGAGGAAGCAAACTGTACCTTTAGAAAGAAAGGCTATAACTATTAGTCTTGTCCCTTATTAGCCACAGGGTTAAGGGCAATTTTTGGGGGACTATCAATACCAGCCACTCTCTGGAAAACAAATGTCTCCATGTAGATTCTTAATATATCCAATCATATCTATCTTTTCCAGCACACACACACACACACCCACACACAAATATACTGAATTTAATTTTTATATATGTCTAAATACCAAACTTTAGAAATTTACTGCATCTACATTTTTTAAATTATGCATTTTCATTCTATCCCTTATTCTGAATACTCGTGACAGAAAAGGAGTTATTTGGTCTAGCCTTGTGCATAATCCCAGGTGATTTAGAAGATTCTTAATTAAATGAGGGTGTAATTTTTTTTTTTTTTTTTTTTTGAGATAAGAGTCTTGCTCTGTCACCTGGGCTAGAGTGCAGTGGCATCAGCCTAGCTCACAGCAACCTCACACTCCTGGGCTGAAGCGATTCTCCTGCCTCAGCCTCACAAGTATCTGGGATTACAGGCACAAGCCACCACACCCAGCTAATTTTTCTATTTTTAGTAGAGACAGGGTCTCACTCTTGGTCAGGCTGGTTTCAAACTCCTGACCTTAAGCGATTCTCCCACCTCGGCCTCCCAGAGTGCTAGGATTACAGGTGTGAGCCACGGCGCCCAGCCAGGGTCTAATTTTCTTGATTATCAAAGAACTACTTTTCTGTAAGAATATAGATCCCAAAACAGACCAGAACTTACTTTTTAAGATAATCTAAATGTAGTTACTTCTGGGAAATAATTCACCAAAAGACTGAGACAATGTAAGAAAAACAGAAACTTCATAGAAGTATCTAGAATCGGGGGTGAAGAACCGGCAGCCTTAAGGCCACATGTGGTCTTCTAGGTCCTTAAGTGCAGCCTTTTGACTGAATCCAAATTTTACAGAACAAATCCTTCTATTAAAAGCAGTGCAGCAGAGAAAGATGAAGCTTTTCCTGCCTCTTTTTGGTGCTTAAAAAAATCTTGAAATCAGAAGGCTGCTCTAGATAGTTCAACCCAGAGATTGACTTTTTTAGAAATAGAGAAACTTCAACCTCAGTTATTTGGCTAATTATTTAAACTCTTCATGTTTGATGTGTAAACATAAGCAATATGAAGTTCATAAATAATGGAACTGGCAATGCTTCTAATATTATACTGCCACCTTTTATATTGGTTATTTTAGATATACAATCAAATATGTGATTTAATGAATTAAATTACCTTGTAAATTTTTCTTTTAGTAAATTTAAAAGATATAAATTATATTTAATGGGTAAATAAGATCCTGATTTTTTTTAATGGTTTTTTTTTTTTTAATAAACTAAGCCTGGGGGTGGTTTAGGTCATTATTTTGAAATCTCTCAACAAGTCTTACGTTGTTAAAGCAAACAAGTCAAACAATCAATCCAAACAAATATGGCCATACTTACCTGACCACTCCTCTCTGGTCTCCTTGAACCCTGTGTGTTTAAGAATAAATGTCTTATCGAAATTGTCAAGCAGCACATCTGCAACCAAACAACCCCCTTGCAAAGGTCCAACTAAAATTTTCCACTATCCTATTTATGTCTTTACCAGATCGGCCCAGATTAAAAGTTGTACTTCACAGAAATTACATAATATTTCTCTAAGCTAAAGACACTCTTTATTCTTATCAATCAGTGCATAAATACTGACTGCCTAAAAATAGGGACAATATGAAGGAAGAAGAATCAGCAAAGGAAACAAAAGAATAATTTTTATTTATTATATCAAGAGAACTGTTTGTGGCCAGGCGCGGTGGCTCACGCCTGTAATCCTAGCACTCTGGGAGGCCGAGGCGGGCGGATAGTCCTGAGCTCAGGAGTTCGAGACCAGCCTGAGCAAGAGCAAGACCCCGTCTCTACCAAAAACAGAAAGAAATTAATTGGACAGCTAAAAATATGTATAGAAAAAATCAGCCGGGCATGGTGGCGCATGCCTGTAGTCCCAGCTACTTGGGAGGCTGAGGCAGTAGGATTGCTCGAGCCCAGGAGTTTGAGGTTGCTGTGAGCTAGGCTGATGCCAC
>RJWJ010012468.1:0-41963 GCA_004363605.1 Indri indri | reverse complement strand
AAATAAATAAAAATAATAATAATAATGTATTCAATAAATAATATCTGAACTGGATTAAAGAGGCTCAAAACTTTAAAGATCCTGAATTAGACAATAGGCATTTGTTTTCTTGAACTTTACTCTAAAACGTAAGGTTTAAATGCAAAGTATGTATCTGATGCCATTTAATTCTAGTTAGTCAAATATCACTTTTTGCTGTTATTGTTTAGAAAATTTCACTGTTAAAAGTCTGAATTTCAGAGGAAACACATGCAGTGACTAGTAGTTTGGTACCTGTGACCAATGTTCCTCTGAAACTTGGTGACTCTATTCTAATAGTAGCAAAAGTAGCTAGGAAGAAAATGTCAGTTCTTTAAAGACTCAAGCTACATGCTTGTAATTGTAAAAAAAAAAAAAAGTCATATTATTACATTAGTATTATTTATCAGTGTATACACATGAATGTGCATACTCACAGATATACACACGCATATATATGTATGTGTATATATATCTAGATATTTGCTAGACACTTGTATATACATATATAACACTGAAGATTACTTATTTGATTTGTTCTGACCATCAAGAGATATTTTTAATGCTATGAAAAGAATACTGTAGGATGAGCAGTGCAAATCTTAAACATTAAATAGATATGTTAACAAGTGAGAGATCCATGGATAATTTGTGAATCACAGGGAGGGAGAAAATTAGTATTTTCAGGCCAAAAGCTGACCAAAGGACTTCACTATGTCTTTAATTTCATGTTCTTAATTTCATTACATAAAATAATTTAAGGTTATATTTTTTAAACTTCTTTAATTCCTGGTTATAGACACTTAAAATCATAGAATTGGACAGGATTTAAGAAATCACTTTGTCCAAACCCTCTGATTTCATGGATAATAAACCTGAGATTTCCAAAACATAGATGATTTGTCCTGTGCTGAGAATACATCAATAGCTAATCTAAAACAGAAATCCTTTTTCCACATTTTCAATCAAGACTCTCTGTCACCGGATTCCAAGTCAGTGGATTTTCCAAGCTCAGAATCTCTCTCTTGTCATGTCACATATTGCAGGTGTTTGCATTTATCTGAGCCCTTTGGGTCACCCCATAGGACCTGAGAACAAGGGGAATAGACACAAACATGTTGATGGTGGTGGTTGCTGCCTGTGAGTAATAAAGTCCTTTATCTCTGACCCAAGAGTCTCATGTCTTCTGCTAGACTCTGTGAAACAGTAACAAGCTAGTTTATTAGTTTGCAAGCAGGGTAAAATCAAATCCTAGGCCTGACACAGACCTCATAGAAAAAGTTGGGGATTGTTACCTCCTTTTCTATTTTAAGTGGCACTATCTGCAGGATTTGCACTCTTTCTCTGTTAAATGTTTGATAGAATTTACCAGTAAAGCCATTTGAGACTCAAGTTTCATTTGTGGGAAGATTGTGATGATAAATTCAACTCAATTATTATGGAGCTATTCAGATTTTCTATTGTGTCAGTTTTGATAATTGGTGTTTTTTAAGGAATTTATCTATTTTATCTGAATTGTCATGTGTACTGGCAAAAAGTTGTTCATAATATTCCATTATTATCCCTTTAATATTTACATCATTTGAACAAAAATCCCTACTTATTCCTGAAATTAGTAGTTTTGGTTTTCTTTTTAATTTGGGGGGCCTTATCTATGTAGCTATAGTTTTATCAATTTTATTAATCTTTCCAGAGAACCAACTTTTGGCTTTGTCGATTTTCTCCATTGTTTTATATTTCTTGATTTCTGCTCTTATCTTCATTACTTTTGTCCTTTTATATATTTGAGTATAAATATTTGCTTTTTCTACCTTCTTAAGTTAGAAATTTAGAGTAATCTTTAATCTCATTTCTTTTCTAATTTTAGAATTTTCCTTTCAATGCTACTTTAACAGTATCCCACAATTTTCACAGGCTGCATTTTTATTATGATTTCACTCAAATTAAGTTTTCATTTTATATATCTGACTTAATATATCAGAAAAAGGAACCCTGATGTGGTTAAGCCACCATAGTTGTGTTTCTGTTATATTCAGCTGAACATAATCCCTAATTCCAAAAGAGAAAATTTTAGGAAATTCATGACTCTATCAGAAGCCAAATTCAAACTTCTGCCCGAGTTACATTTTTACATTTTCTACTCTTCTTGAATAGTTTCTCTAAAGAATAAACTCTAAAAGTTACTATGTTATCATGCAAAGAACTCAGTGTGGACTTTTCCCCATTATGCATCGTTTTGGTAATCAAAAATCATCCAAGTAGTGTTTTTCTCTCTTTGAAATACCACTGCTTTTTCTAAAATGAAACATTAAGTCCAGGGTATACTGAGGAAGATTGCTGACTGCCCGTCTGTAAAACAATTCAACTTCCTACATAGTTTCAAAGACGTTCCCAAGGTGAAATTTGTACAAAATTATTTTCATATCTAGAATCTCTGCAAATGTGTTTCTGTAACTGCCTTGGCTTTTTCTATCTGACTTGAAGTTATGCTTAACCTATTTCTTAGAGGGAGTTTTGAATTCCCAATATGCAGTGCTAATCCCTTTTGCATTAGCACTCAACCTCAGAAGCAAGTTCTAACATGCGTGTGCTGAGTAATTAATCAAAACCATTTATAATCAAGCTGTCACATAAACGTCTACAGAAGCAAACTTCCACATCTAAGACAGACAGTAATTTCAGTCGGCATTTAGGATATGATTCTGGATGCCCTGGTTGGGAGTTAATAAATGAAAAGAAAGCAGTGTTTCTCAGCTTCGCTAATCTAAATTAGAGTATTTCCTAAAGGTGAGTGCTTGTCCCTGAAGGACTATGAAACGTGTGTGTACATGCATAACACAGGTGCACACACACACACACACACACCCCCTTAGCATTTTCCAATTGCTTTACAAATGAAACCAGTGGAACAGAAAAAACCCAGGTGTCAGTATTTAGCAAGTAAGCAAAAAGCCTAGAATGTTAAATGCTAAATAGGGTTGGGTCTGATAAACCTTTCAAGTCCAAGAGATGAAAAATGGAAAATAGAGCCTATGGGGCTTAATCACTAGTTCCAATTGGGTCCAGGACAATAATTAGATCAGAAATACCAAGGAATCCTTGTTTAGGCTTAAAATATAAACTCTGACCCCTGTCTGAATAAGATGAACAATTTCAAAATATTGTTCCTGTGTTTTTGTTATTGAATGGGTTTCAAGACATCTACAAATTACATACATCTGAGTATTTCTGTTGACTTTGGTAGCTGACTGAAAGTTTGGGCAAGAAGCGATCTTTCATTTGGCTGCTGAAACGAACCCTTCTGTTCTCTTAGAAATATAAATCCATTTTAATATATTCTACTTGTGTTCTCATTAAGACATTAAACACAATAGATTAGATTCAATCGCTCCCTAAGATTCGTACTTACGCTATTACGTGGGTAGAAATGGATGTACATACAGCTGACAAGTTATCTTCCAGGTGTATAAACATGACTGAGAAGGACACAGCATGCCCGACTGCCTTAAACGAGCTTCCGATATTTATATCTGACCTTTCGTTAATGACATAACCTGCTTCTATATGGTCTGTCAAGCTCAGGATCGAGTATTTTTGCTCAAACTTTGCGCACCTTTGATTGCTTCATGCTAGCAAGGTCCATCTGTTGCTGTCACTTCACCAGCTATCAATTCCAGTGTTATCTTGCTTCAAATCATGCCTCGACACAATCAAGCTGAGCTTGGCATGTCCGCAGAGCAGACAATGTGGTATATGATGGCATAATTCAAGCATATCTGTTTTTTAAAACTTTGGGCACAAGACCACTTCTGTGCCCTCTTTTCCTTCTTCATACTGTAGCAGCCAGAAGGACTTAGCTTAGTCTCTGCTCGTCCTGTCAGCTGACACTTCTACTCTGTCCCTCTCCAAATGCCTGGCTGTCCCCGAAAACAGGCCTAGCACACAGGTTGTTTATGTCGTAAGAGTTTTCCAGTTACTCGTTATGGGAAACTGGCAATCACGGAACAGAGCAACAGCGAACCTGCATGTAAAAAGATTTCAAACCTCTCAGTCTTGGTCTTTGGTCTGAAACGACAGTCTCTTCCTGAGACACGAGCGGGCACGAGCTGAGCCGAAAGCCAGTAAGATTTCTGTTCTCAGCTTTTATTTTTTAAGGGAGCTTCTCACTAAACCCGTCCCCCAGATTCAGACTCAATCAAGGCAGATAATAGTTGTCCCTTTGCCTCAGGTGAAAATTCTGATTTTTCAAGAATAATTAGCCTGAAGTATCTTCTTACTGGAACAAATGTAGTCCTCACCAGAAATTTAATTTTTATAGCAATTGCCTTCTGGGACCTGATCCCTTTTTTGTCTTACAATTTGCCCAACAAAACATAGCTTATGTTGACATAGTTATTTTAACTCTTTGCATTAATAATCTGACAGGAATTGTGGGGGAAACTGTCCTCTAAAATGGTTGGCAACCAAAACGACAGTGTTAAATGAAGCTAATAGACCAAAGTGCTAATGTTTTTAATCCTTTCCAAAACTGCCAAATAGTACAAATTTTAGAATTTTGCTGTGAAGCTCTAAAGTTCACATATCTTATGATGAATTACAGAAAATATTTAACTAAGTCAGTTTCCCCTAGAAAATTCCATAACACAGCCTTGGTACCCCTCCTTTTCATCCTTGCTAATTAAATACCTAACACTTAGTTGAAATAGAGCCCTTTAAAGGTTGGTAAGTGAAACTTTAAAAAGCAGTTAATAAGCCCAGTACAGCGGCATGATCCTGTAGTCTCAGCTACTCAGGAAGCTGAGGCAGGAGGATTGCTTGAGGCCAGGAGTTTGAGGCTGCAGTGAACTATGATGGCAAATGCGAGTAGCCACTGCACTCCAGCCTGGGCAACATAGTGAGACCCTGTCCCTTAAAAAAAAAAAAAGTAGATAATCTTTATCTTAGAATTTTCTTCCAGAGAAAGAAAGGAGAGTGCACAAGTCATTTTAAGAGCCTAGTACCTTGATATTAAAATTGATAAGGACAATAAAAATGAAAAAGAAAGATAGTTCACTTCTGAACACGGATGAGGAAATACTAAATAAAATATTAGCCAAATAAATTCAAAATGTATTAAGAACAATACAGTGTGAATAGGTAGGATTATCCTGGGAATGCTGGAATTGTTTACTAATCAAAACTCTGTCAGCGTACGAGCCTGCAGACAGCTGAACACGTGGAGGTTCCCGGAGGGCGGCGCCCAGAGAGGGCACGGAAGCTTCCCACCCCTTCCCCGTATCTCTTACACATCTCTTCATCCGAATCCTTTGTAATATCCTTTCTAATAAACTGGGAAACATAAAAAAAGAAACTTTATCAATGTAATTCATTATAGTCATAGGCTAAAGGAGAAAAATGAATTATTTCAACAGAAGTAGAAAAAGCATTTAATCAAATGTTATACTTATTTAAGAAGAAAACAAAAGAAAAATTAAGAAAACTGGAAGCGAATGTGATGTTCTTGTCTTATGCTCTGTTTCTATCCACAGGACACTCTGACACCAAATGTGTGGGGTGTTTTCCTCACCACAACCAATTGTCTGATTCTCCAGACACCAACTGAGGGTTGGACAACCCAATTCAGCTCCAACGGTAACTGCCGGAGCCAGGGCAGACTCCGTAGTTTAAGGGTTCCGTCGCACAAGACTAACCCCGACTCCAGATGCCAGTTGCAAGTCCAGACCTCTTGTTCTTTTGAGAGCTATAAGTTGGGAATTCCCATGACCCCCTCCTAATGTTCGATAATTTGCTAGAAGGCCTCACAGAACTCAGGAAGGCAGTTTACTTACATTTACTTCGTTATTACAAAGGACACAACTCAGGCAGAGCCGAACGGAGGAGATGCATTAGGCACAGTATGGGGAGGAGGACACAGATGCATAGAGGCCCCAAATCCTCTCCTGGCACCACTGGCTCAGCACCCAGATGTATTCACCAACCCAGAAGCGTACAAACCTCTCCAGTCCCCATTCCCTTCCCAGAGGTTGGTGGATGAGGAAATGTTCCACCCTCTAATTATTCGGTCTTTTGGGTGACCAGCCTCATCCTGAGGCTATCGAGGGGTCCCACCTTAAGTCACCTCATTAGCTTAAATTCAGATGTGATGGAAAGGGTGCCTTATGAATAACAACAGACACTCCTACCACTCAGGAAGCCACAAGGGTTTTAGCAACTCTGCATTAGAAACCAGAGACAAAGACCAAGTATAGTTTTGTCTATATTTGTACTCTGTTTATAGTACACAAAAAGTATAAATACTTAAAAGACTCAGATAGATGGTGCTTATTGAAGAAAGTTTGAACTCAATAAGACAAAGATATTTTTTATCACTACTGTTACCAGTCTCTGAATGGATGTTTTTCTAAGTTTTTCATGTTCTTTGGGAAAAGAATTTTAGGGGGCACCATGTAAGCCAAGCAAATGACAGCTTTTTATTGAAAGTGAAATTACATTCTCAGGGAGGAGAGTGGGCAGGCTGGAAAGAGAGCAGCTGCACTGATAGGAAGTGGGTTTAGATGTTTTGAAGTCTTACTAATTGAGGGGAGGAATATTTAAGGCCAAGGAATTGGCTTATCCTAAGAATCTGAGTAGTATTTTGGGAATTGGGTTTCCTCCCATTTTCATACTTTATATGGTTATCTTGGAACTGTTGTGATGATTTTAAGGGTGGAGAAACCTTAAAACCACAGTGTAAATGGTACTGTAATTAGCCAAAGTTCACAAGGTGGCAGAGACAGCTGACTAATCAGTTGAGGCTGGTTCTTGCTGGCAGTCATCAGCCCCTCTAGTTAACTACTGCTTAAGAGTTTATTTTAACACCTGCACTCAATCTTTAAGCCCCTGACTGGTCTCAGCCCTGTCCTAGTCTCCTACTCTAACACTACTACTGTTCAATACAGTACCAAAAGCCCCGTAAGACAAAGAAAATAATTACCAATGATAAAAATTGGAAAGGAAAAGACTGTCATCACTTGTAGATGATAATATACATCCACATAGAAAACCCAAGAGAATGACCGAACTAGTGTATCTAATAAATGAGTTGACTGAAATTGCTAGATACAAGACAAACTTTAAAAATTAATAGCATTTTTCTATACCACTATCCTCAAAAGATTAGTTCTTTAAAAGTTAATAAATAAAACAAACAAAAAAGTTATCTTTAAAAACCAAGCCCCACTCATTTTATGAGCCTATCATGGCCCCCAAATTTATTTATTTATAAACTGTGATTATGGACTTCACAGATTGCTTGGACTCAAATCTTGGTTGTGTCACTACCTGTGTGAACTTAGGCAAGTTATATAATCACCCTTTGCCTAAGTTTTCTCATCCATAAAATGAGAATACTACTACTTACCACTTGGGATGTTGTGAGAATTAAGTGGATAATACTTGGAAAGCACTTAAGCAGTACCTAGTACAAAGTCAGTGCCTTATAAATATTATCTATTTTTATTATTATGGAACTAATGCATTAATCCATTAGGAACTTTTACCACATCAGACCAATCTGGCTCAACTTTTATGTAAAAAAGGTATGAGTTGTTTCACAGTTGCCTTGGACCCCTAGGTTGAAGGTCGCATAACTGGAGCATGCCCAGGGGAACCAAGTATGTGACCACAGGTAGAACCTAAGTGCTTGGACTGAGGAACAGGAACTGAGTTATGAAGTGGACACCATACAGCAGGATCCAGTATCCAGTCAGATTGAGCCCTGGTGGCACTCCATGGCAGGACCCAGTCGGAGTACATTTCCTGGCATCACCCCATCAGAAGGTCCTATCAGTTCACACTTCATTACCCTCTGACTATAAAAACCAGCCCAGCCCCCTTGTTTGGGGACACACTGCTTTGGGAACTATCCCGAGGGTGCTCCTTACTCATTCCAAGTAATAAAAGCCCCTTATTATAACTGACTTGGCTATGTCTATTTGCCTGATGCCTGCCAAGCAAACGAGCCCCTCTGTTAGGGAGGTGACAGGACTATTGCTCTCAAAATTAAAATATTAAAACAATTTTAATAGAAGTGTGGAAGTGCTAATATTTTTTTCTCTTCCCCAGTTGGACGTACACATTTCACATTGGAGTCCAGTGCCTTACACAGTAGAAACCAATTAAAAATATAATAGAAAATAATATGCCACTCAAAATATCAATCCACACTATGAAATAACTAGAAATTAAGCCAATAAAGAAAGCATACTACCTTCACAGAGAAACTTATAAAATTTCTAAAGTTAATCAAATGAGACCTTAATAAAAGAAGACACATTAACATTGTAAAGCTATTAATTTTTTTCCTCAAGTTTATCTACAAATTTAATGTATTTATAATTAACATCTCAGCAGAATTTCAGGAGGAATATAAAACATTGATTCTAAATATAACTTAAACGTTTAAACACTCATAGAAAGCTAATACAATTTTGCAAAGGACAACTAAAAGTGGGAATTCACCTTCCAAGATATTAAGAAATATTAAAATACCACAGTAATAAAAATAGTATAGAACTGGGGAAGGAACAAATAGACCAAGGAAACCAAAGAGAAAGACCAAACAGACTTATACATAAATGTGAACTTTGCATGTAACAATGATGCCATCACAGATAAAAGACCTCGATGTAAACATAAATGTTTTAGTCAAATTTCCCTAGGTTATGCTACATAACAAACCATCCCGAAGTCTCACTGGCTTCCAACAATAAACGTTTTATTTCTTACTCACAAGTTTATGATCAGATAAAAAAAACTCACATTAATTTGACCAAAGGTAGTTGAATGGCCTGTCCTGACAATGGGTTGGTGAAGCCTGTTCCTCTGGAGGAAGACATGTCAAGGATGGTGTTACTATTATAGAACCACTGTGAGGAAGCAAGTGGGTGGAAACAATAATCAATCTAGCATAATAAAGCTATAAAGTTCACAGAAAAAAAGTGTCAGAAGGTATTTTAATGACATTGGGATGAGCTCGGATTTGAGAAAAAGTACAAATCATAATATACAATTATATTGATGAATTTGAATAAATCAAAAGTAAAAAATTTTGTTCGGGATAGAAAAAAAAGCTAATATATGATGCATTAGGAAAGGAAATTAGCATTATACAAGAGACAATTTTCTGGAGTATGAGAACTCATACCAATCACTAGATGATAAACTTCAAGAGAGCAGGAATTTTGTTTCCTGTCTTAATTGCCGTTGTATCTCCACTGCTCAGGAGTACCTGGCAACAGTGTTACTCCTTCCTGACAAACCTTCTTACTGTTTATCCAGTCTCAAGATTTTTCCCGATTTATCCATTCTTCAAGCCGGATCTATTAGTTTCTTGTTATTGCTATAATGAATTACCACAAATTCAGTGGCAACAACACAAATTCATTCTCTAACAACAACACAAATTTATTCTCTAACTGTTCTGGAGGTCAAAACCTCAAAATCAGTCTCACGAGACTGAAGTCAAGGTGTCAGCAGGGCTGCTTCCTTCTGGGAGCTACGGGGAAAACCTGTTTCCTTGCCCTTTCGAGCTGCTAGAGGTCGCCAACATTCCTTGGACTGTGGCTCCTTCCTCCTTCTTCAAAGGTATCAATCTAGCGTGGTCACACCTCCTCACTGACTCTGCTTCTGTGGTCACATCACCTTTTCTGTCTTTGACTCTCCTGCCTCCCATGTGGTTACACTGGGCCCAACCACACAGTGTAGGATAATCTCCCCATCTCGAAATCCATAATTTAATCACACCTGTGGGTCCTTTTTGTCATGTTAGGGAAACACATTCACAGGTTCCAGGGGTGAAGACATGAATACTTTGGGGGGCCCATTATTCAGTCTACCACAGCAGGGTTTCTCAACCTTAGCGCAGTTGACATTTTTAGCTTGATAATTCCTTATTATGGTGGCTTGTCCCATGCATTGCAGGGTGTTTAGCAGCATCCCCACCCTCTGCCCACTCAGTGCCAGGAGCACATCCCCTCCCCCAGTTATGACCAAATGTCTCTCCAGGGACAAAATTGCCCGAGGTTGAGACCCACTGCTTCATCTTATTCTAGTGATCTTTTTAAAAAGCTAATCCAATCATATCACTGCCCTTGTAGAATTCTTTATTCATTCCTCATTATTTTCAAAATAATATATGCATTTCATAGCATATTATATTTCTCATAATATGGCTTTGCTTATTTCTCTTGGTTATTTCCCTGTCTTGCCTAGTTTTCTGTCTGCCCTCTCTTCCTATCCTTTTGTCCTCCAGACATTCTTGTAGCTTCTCAGAGTATGAGGTTCTCTCACACTTCATGGCTTTGTAAATATTTTTTCCTCCACCTGCCTAGAAAGCCCCATCTATTCTTCATCTGATGAACTCTTACTTACTCCTCTTAAAAATCTAGCTTAGACATCTGGGAAGCTGGGGCCCTTCCTAGGTATGCTCTGAACACTTTGAGACTTACCTCTATTAGAGACCTGGTATTTATTCCTCTTTTCCTTGAGCTAGTCTGTGAGCAGTTTAGATCTCCTACCATTACCTGTATTTATGGGTTCAGCACTCTTCCTGGAACATATCAGTTGTCCAGTAATTGTCTTTTGAATGACTGAATAAATGATGGATTTCATGCCTCAACTTCAATACGCTCTCCAGTAGCTGAGACTGATGAAGAATGTTGCTCCAAGATATTAATAGGAAATCATTTGCTGTTCTTTTTCAAAATAGAAAAGAAATGAATTCTCTTATCTTCTTTCACGGAGAAAATTTTTCAGAACAGGATTATTTTGGTTCTTTTGTGAGTATTTAAGAATCAGGTAAGTTTTTTTTTTCAAGATTTAGGTTCATACTCAGAAGCTACTTTTACTTAATGTGTTTAAAGTTAAAAAATAAATTACAAAGAAATCCCTTCCAAGAGAATTTGGCAAAACAAAGCTAGAATTAAAATAAACTCCACAATCATGGATTTCACAACACCATGAAAAGGCTACGCATGTCAAAGAAGTTTCCTGTATCAGGAGGGCATGGTTGATTTTGCAATTTAGATTTTGACTTTGCAGGCAGAAAACTGTCACCTAGGCATTTCTGGCCTTCACAATGTAACAAAACCAACTGATTTGCAAAGTCTCAACATTTGTTTATGTGCTTCAAACAATAAAAGTGTCAAAATGCATTCTGTTGCCGTGCATTTTATTCTTCTTCTGGTAGTCTAATGTAAAAGTTTCTCTTAATGTTTAGAAACTGGAGACACTTTAGTAAATACCACCGAAAACACCTGCATATAATGCTCACTAATGATGATTTCCTTGATTCAAAGCTCAAATTAAGAAGGTGTTGAGAGAAGATGGATGCTATCTCAGTACTTCTTAGCTATATTCAGGTAATTTATCTAAAACACCAAAATTAAAGAAATTTCCCCCATGCTATATATTTATCATTCTAGCTAAAAATCTGCCCACAGACCTTGTAAGAAGGGTATAAACAAAGTTTCATTATCCAAAACATGTCAAAACATATTATGCTAGAGGAAGACTTTTAGATTGTCTTTAATTCCCATATAAGGCTGACTAAAAGGTTTTCTTTTCTCAATTTGTTGCTAAAAATATTAGGTTGAGAGCCAGCGTAACATAATAGATGTTGCTGAAAACATTTGGCTAAGACTACAGCTTGCCTGGTTCAATCCTAACTCTGTGACCTTGAGCAAGTAACTGAACCTCTCTGTGCTTCCGTCCTTTCACGTGTAAAGTGAGGATAACAATAACAGTTCCAACCTCAGAGGGTGACTATGAGGATTAAGAGTCAATATTTGCAAAGTACTTTGCCTGGCGCTTGGAAGCACTAAGTATCTGGGATTGTTATTAGAGAAAACAGAGAAATTTCGTACTTAAGATTCTTCAAAGGGTTATGAACTCAGCATCGTGCCTGAAACTCGACTCACCTAATAGTAACTGTGAGATCCATCCATTATTCCTGAACGGAGAATAAGCGAATGAGGGATCCAAACGCCACACACTGGGCTCCTCTTGGTAGCCTGAATGGAGTTCGAGATTTCAGATCCAGTACGTAAGTTTTGTGAATTTGTCGGTTTGAGATTCCTACACCTGCTTGTAAGTTTCATTGGCTGCCTATTTATTATCCCAGGAAAATGAATTCTATTTTTCCTTATTCTACGTTCTCTACAATATAGTTCCTAGGAATTTTTCCAATGTTACCTACTATTACTTCCCTGCCTGACACTGCTTTAATCACTGTGTCTCAAATATAACACATCACATATTTTCCCTGCTTAGAATTCCCTTAATTGCCCTTCTACTTGCGTAGGGTCTCCACTTCCGAAAAGACCTCTCGGCTGCCATCTCTTCTCTGAGCACGTCCTAGACTGCATTGCCTCTGAGTGGCCTGTTCCTTCAGTGCATTCCCCTAGTACCTATATCCTTTTTTGTACATAGCATGAGATCTCTTTTCCTTTTATTACGTTTTGTAATGCCAGTATCTCCATATTGTAATTTCTTTGCGTGCAAAGGCTCCTCTGTGTCCCTTTGTACCCCAGAGCCTGGCTCCATGCCTCACACAGAGCAAACTTTAAGTATGTTTTTGATTAATGAAAACATGGAAGTAAAATTCACATTTATTTTTGTTCCTCTCCATCTCCTTCTAGCAAATTCTTATCGCCTTTCAACACTTTTTCTGCTAGTACTACGTACTTATGTGCTGTATAGTGGCCACTTGAGGTCCTGAAGAAAGCTATCTTTTCCAATGTTTTAGACATTTTTATATTTCATCAACACCTCCCTCTGTTAGTTAAAAGAATACTGGCCTAGGAGACAGAAAATGTGAGTTCTCTTTCTGCATCTTTGTTGCTTTCTACATGTAATCATGGAAAATAACAACTGGCCTGAAACTCAGTTTCTTCATCTGTAAAACACTAATGATACATCTACCCTGTATGTATTTGTGAAGGCAATGGTGTATAACAACATTTTGGTAAATAACAGACTGCTTATATACAGTCACTCCATAAGATTATAACGCAGGTGCCTAGTGACATCATCATAGCCATGTTAACGTAGTAGCACAACGCATTACTCACGTATTTGTGGTGATGCTGGTGTAAACAAACCTACGGCGCTGCCAGTTGCCTAAAAGGATAGCCCATACAGTTATGTACAGTACATAATGCTTGATAATGATAATAACTGACTGTGTTATGACTATGTTACTGGTTTGTGTATTTGTTGTACTATAGATTTTATTGTTATTTTAGAGTGTACTTCTCTACTTATGTATTTATGTATTTATTGTACTATAGATTTTATTGTTATTTTAGAATGTACTTCTCTACTTACAAAAAAAAGTTAACTGTAAAATGGCCTTGGGCAGGTCCTTCAGGAGGTATTCCAGAAGCAGACATTGTTATCACAGGACATGATAGCAACCTGTGTGTTATTGCCCCCGAAGACCGTCAGTGGGACAAGATGTGGAGGTGGAAGACAACGATATTGATGATCCTGACCCTGTGTAGGCCTAAGCTAATGTATGTGTTTGTGTCTTAGCTTTTAACAAAAAAGTTTAAAATGTAAAAAAAAAAAAAAAAAAAAAATTAAAAATAGAGAAAAGCTTACAGTACTAAGGATATAAAGAAAGAAAATATTTTTGTACAGCTGTACAATGTGTTTGCATTTTAAGTTTTACTTAAAAACAGTCAAAAAGTTAAAAACAAGTTTATAAAGTAGGCTAAGGTTAATCTATTATTGAAGGAAGAAATATATTTTCTATTAATTTAGTATAGCCTAAGTGTACAGTGTCTATAAAGTCCAGTAGTGTACAGTAATGTCCCAGGTTTTCGTATTCACTGACTACCCACTGACTGACTCACCCAGAGCAACTTCCAGTCCTGCAAGCTCCACTCATGGTAAGTGCCCTATACAGGTGTAGCGTATCTTTTAAACCATATTTTTACTGCATCTTTTCTATGTTTAGATATTTTTAGATACACAAATACTTACCATTGTGTTACAATTGCCTACATTATTTAGTAGAGTAATGTGCCATACAGGTTTGTAGTCTAGGAGTGATAGGCTATCCCATACAGCCTAAGTGGCTATACCATCTAGATTTGGGTAAGTAGACTGTGATTTTTGGAGAACGTCAGTCGACATTTCCAAATGATGCATTTCTCAGAGTGTATCCCATTGTTAAATGACATGACTGTAATGTATGCAAATGACTCCACATATGTTTTGTCTTATTTCCTCAGGAATACATCAAGATTATTGGCTTGTTGATCTAATAAAGTATGCCACAGGGTAACTTAATGTATTACTCGTTTTTTGATAACATTTTAGAAGGGGTTTCTGAAAACATCAAATCTCAATTCAAGAGAATGACACTAAAGATACATATAAAAGAATAAACAGAAAAGGAATTTGGGGGCAGAGAGGTTCAATATTTTCAACCTTAAGTTAATAATACTAATTCAATTCAACACATATTTGGTGAATGTCTTTTATGTGCAAAAGAGAATCCTGGGTGCTACAGGAAGTATAAAGATGAGCAGGACACTGTCTCTTCTGTCTCTAAGGAATGAGGGTCTAGTCCAGTAGGAGACCAGTATGTACACAAATAACTCTAACACAAGGTAGGTTTGGTAAGTTCTCTGGAAAGACCAACTTCAGAAGACATGAGATTAATTCTGACTGGATCTGGAAGGTTTTTTGGAGGATATGCATACAACTGGACCTTAAAAGCTAACAGAACTTTGGTAAACTGGAATGAAGAAGAGGTTTAAAAAAGGTGAGAATAACAGCATGAGCCAAGACACAAAAGCTACAGAGTACATTCTGGGAATGGTAAGCACAATTTATCTTAATTTCTTGAGTTTGCAGAGCGTTTCATAGTTTTCAAAGCGCTTTCACATATGTTACATTATTTGGGAATTCGAGCAATCACAGGGATGTGTATAGGGAAGGAATTCTATATTGTACATGTGAAGAAAATGAGTTTTGGAGAAAATAAATGACTTGTATAAAGTGATCAATTAGTAAATTGTGCTAACAAAGAAATTGTGAAGGTTACTCTGGTAACAGTGTGAAATGGAACTTAGGGAGCATGGCAGTTAGCAGGTGACTGACATAGAGGTCAAAAGTACCAAGGGTCTGCACCAGGGTAGGTTTGCTCGCAATGGTGGGTGGACTCTTCATAGACATGGCAGATGCACAATGCATGTGATTTTGCTCTTGATTGGATGTAAGAAGTAAGAACAAAGAGACGTGTCAAAAGACTCAGAGGCCAATCACATACAAACAAAATCTGACTGGGCCTTTCAGTCATATCAATGAAACCTCTTCGGTGTCAGTCCCCAGTTCTTACTAATTAAAGATCATATTTGATCCAAATGAGCACCAGTACATAACATCTTAAAGAGAAATGACATGAATCAGATAAATGAAGATTTTTTTTATAGTTTTAGAATACTTCCACAAACCCTTGGATACCCCTCCCTTCAAAATACAAAGCTTTAATTCCCCTTCCCTTGTGGATGAACTGCACTTAATGACTGGCTTCTAATGAATAGAATATGAGTACGTTACCAGATTGGATTGGGTAATAAAGGTCGACTAAGTAATAAAGAGTATTGCAGCTTTCTCCTTGCCTTCTCTCTTGGATCTCCCATTCTGGGGAGACCCCTAAGGTGAGAAACTGAGGTCTCCTGCCAACATTCATGCAAATGAATCATCTCAGAAGTGGATCTTATAGCTACAATCAAGTCTTCAGATGACTTTAGCCCTAGCCAATATCTTGACTGTAACCTCCTGAGAAACACTAAGCCAGAATCACCCAGCTAGACCATTGCCCAATTCCTGACCCACAGAAACTTTGAAATAATTTGTGAGGTAGCAATGAATAACTATGCAAAGGTCAAAGTGAAAAAGGTATATAGGAGTTTTCTCCATCAAAGGACAGAGATTATGACTGAATTTGAGTTGGGAGAAAAGGATTCTTTCTTGATTATTTAATAGTAATAGTATGACCTAGACAGTAAACAAAAATTGAGCAAGGGAGTACAACACAAAGAGTCCTGAAACTGATCCATCCAACTTTTGGCCACTAATCCCTCCCCACAAAGAGAAAGATTTAATACTTTTCACATTATCAAATTCAAGTCTTTAGTATATTCAAATTCAAGTCTGTAATATATAGATGTTCCTCAACTTATGACAGTGTTATGTCCTGATAAACTTATTGTAAATTGAAAATATCATAAATTGAACATGCATTTAATACATCTAAACTACCAAACATCATAATTTAGCCTAGCCTACCTTAAACATGCTCAAAACATTTACATTAACCTATAGTTGGGCAAAATCATCTAACACAAAGCCCATTTTACAATAAAGTGTTGAGTATTTCACGTAATTTATTGAATTCTGTACTGAAAATAAAAACCAGAATGGTTGTATGGGTACTGAAGTATGGTTTCTACTGAATGTTTATAACGTGTGCACCTTGTAAAGTGGAAAAATCGTAAGGTGAATCACCGTAAGTCCAGGACCATTTGTACATGTTCTTCTGGTTTAAATGCAGCACAGTGATGTTTATGAAATTACTTCTAAATTGACATCCTCTTTTAATGTGCTATATTTTAATTTTCAAACAAGAACAGACTCTTCATAATTCACAGAACTGTGTAGAGTCATTAGCTTCATATATTTATATGTATGTGTTTATACATCTTTGCTCAGATTGTGGGTAAATTTGAAAAGCTATGTGCATTACTTCCTAATTTATATAGAGCTCTACCTTTTACAAAGCAATTTCAAATAGCATTCATCTTGGGGTATCAAAGAACAAAATGTATGCATGGATTTGTGTAGGGCTCACTTATCTAGAAAGGAAGAGTTTTTTTAATATAGACACTAAAGCAGACCTGGCATGTAAAGCTACTTTTTCCAGGACACGCTAAACCTATAGGATTGAAAATAAATTAAAGCTATTTGTTCTAAAAAACCCTCGCTTTAGTCTCTCTTCTCCCACCCACGTCCAAATATAGCATTCCAAAAACAGAGGCCTGCCAGACGACTGTCTGCGACACCCTTGGATTTCAGAACAGATTAAGAGGATCAGGTCAGAAAAATTGGTATGTACTGCATAGTTCAAAGACAAGGACAAACCCTTAATGCAGAGAAAATAACTAGAGCTTCTGAAGACCCGATTTCCTCCGCTTTTCCTGGTCAGCCTAGTTGGCTGGGCTCCACTTACCCAGTGAAAGGATGTTTGTCAACAACCCCACATCAAGCCCCGGGGACTGCGGGAGTCATAGCGCATGCGCCGCAGGGGCCGCCCCCACCGGCGAGGGGCGGGGCCGGGGCGGGGCCGGGCGCGCGCGAGATTTGAACTCGGTCTCCGCGGCGTCAGTGCGCGCGCGGAGGTTAAGCTGCAGCGCAGTGTTCTCGGCAGGCCCTGCAGCGACTGGGCCACGGCGCCGGCCGAGGAGATGGTGGAAGGGCCGGGTTGTACTCTGAACGGAGAGAAAATTCGGGCGCGGGTGCTCCCGGGCCAGGCGGTGACCGACGTGCGGGGAAGCGCTCTGCAGAGCCTGGAGGGCCGCGCGCTGCCACACGCTGCTGTCTCTTCCCAGGTGAGCTACCTGTACCTGGCCATGGGGCCAGCAGGGGGACATGGAATAAAGACCCCAACAGGTTTCCAAGGTCCAGAGCGTCATCTCTTTGCTCTGGTCCAGGTCCCCTCGGGCCCCGCCTTTCCCAAAGTTCATCTTCACTTCCTGGGAGGGAGAAGCTCCCTAGAGCGCCTGCGTGGGACAGGACTGCTGGCGCTCCGGGCTGGTAACTGCCCGAGCAAGATGCCTAGGGGAGAATCCACTGAAGGTGTTTTATTCCGTGTCACCTTGCTTCTTCATAACTCAGGAAAAGATGGTTTCTTATGCCTACAAGCTGCGTTTCCACTGTTGATATCATCAAATCTCTGCAACCTCTGATGTTTTTTCCTGCCCATTTTTAAGATGATAAGCTTTTAGCATAAAATTATAGCATCTTGCTTGCCAAATATTCTGTAAATGATAAATATATCACAACCAATATATAATTCTAAAATTGCACACAGAAAAATTAGCACTAACTTCCCACTCAATATTGCCATCTATT
Source organism: Indri indri (assembly GCA_004363605.1). Classification (NCBI taxonomy): domain Eukaryota; kingdom Metazoa; phylum Chordata; class Mammalia; order Primates; family Indriidae; genus Indri; species Indri indri. Next base: position 23,762 of record RJWJ010012468.1, on the reverse strand, counting down.
AATAATTAAGGGGTAGTGGAACCCAGTTCTGGTTCCCTTAAGTGAACTTATTTCTTCTTAACGTAAGTTGTAGCACAGCTTCTTGCCACTCACGCATTCACTGCAGATGGTGTGATAGTCCTTTAATAAGAACTTGTGCTAAAAATATTCTGATTAAGCTATCATGCTTTAAAAGCCCTGTAGATGTGTGGAGGATTGTATTTCATGGATATATGCAATATTGGGCTGTATTTCAATTTCTCCTGCAAAGCTCCCTCATAGCCCTTGGTCCTGGAAGAAAAAGTTTCCTGCTATGAAATTAGCATATGCTTACAACGTGAAAGAATTGAAGTTCTAAGAAAACACATTTCAAACTTGGAAAAAGAATAAGTTTTGTATCCCTTTCCAATTGCCCTTTTATTTTACTTATTTTGACTTGCTATGCCAGTATGTACTCTGTACCTATTTTTTTTAATTATAGTGTTTCTCAACATCATTTCAGGGTACCACAATGATGGATTTTAGATAGTTTCTTAAGAATATTGATGTTTATGAAAATCATTCAACAAAATTTTGAATACTCAAGACACCTGGGGAGTGAAAAACACTCTAGTGGAGCCGATACTTTAGTTGGGAAGATTATACAGACATTCATTAAATATTATAATAGCATAAAGAAAACCTATATAGCTGGAAAAGGGACGAGATAGAAGGGAGGTGGTTTGAAATACAGCTGGATTGGGGTGTATGAGGCAGACTGTGGAGAACTTTGTGAACCAGATTAGGGACTTTTTATTTATTCTAGGAGTCTTTGAGGTGTGATAAGATTCATTTACACTTTGCAAAGATCCCTCTACTTGAAAAGGATAGAGAAGAGACTGAAGGAAGGCCAGAGTAGACACTGCTCTCTGAGTTAGGGGACATCTACAGTAATCCAGGCGAGGAATTTGGATTCAAGTGCTGGGATGAGCTGAAGACAAGGGAAGAGAATCACTGTGTCAGAAGTAAAGGCAATAGGGCTTGGCAGTGGAGATGATATGAATATATTTATGGATATCGTAACTTATATTGTTCAACAATAATGTATTTTGTGTTAAGTTTTATGCTGGCTCCTTCGGGATACAAAGATGAATGAGATAAGATTCCTGCTGTGAAAATCCAACCTAATGTTTTAAATAAATATCACCTCATTGTATTTAGGCAAAATAGCACAAACATTTCCTTTTAAGTTTGCTACGATTATCTTTGGTGGCAAAACATGAAGTGCCTTTGCATTTCCTTCAGTCATGAGAAAGAATAACCCTGTGATAAAGGATCTACCTGATTCTACAGATGAGGGATGCGAGGCTGAGTGAGTTTAAATCAGTTGCCTAAGATCACATACAAGACTAGCAATGGACTGAACCAGTGTTTGATCTCTCTTCTTTCAGACTCCAAAGACTACCTTCTTAGTCATGCTATAGCTCCTCTCTGTAATAGAAGATTCAGTAGGGTAGTGGCTAATACAATGGTAGGAACACCTTAATGCTCAGCATGTAGTGGTGGTTATTTATTAACCGGAGAAGTTCAATTTCAGGGTTTTTGGCTGTGTCTACTACCATTTTTAGTTTTGTTCGATATAGTCAATTCTCTTACCTACTCCAATAATTCTAACAGCTTCCATTCCCATGTTCAGATTGCACAAAAGAGTGCAGCCTGATAATGTAAGATAAATGCCTCATTAAAGGTTGGGCGATTATTAACATCACTTGGCAGCAGTACCCAATAAGCTGTACTCCACACACACAAAAAACAAACTCCTACATTTAAAGCTATTGTGTTTGATACCTTGATAGAAAGAGATATTAAAATTGGAATAGGTCTTCATGATTAGGATCAGGAATCTGGTTCTGTGGACACTGGATTTGGAAATCAATATGGAATGAAAAATCTCTTTGTGGCTGATGATAAACTTCTAAATAACTTGCCCTGGCTTCATTTTCTGGCCTTTGATCTAAAAAAGAAAAAAGAAAAATAACCTTTTGTAAACATGAATGGTTTTTTGCATGTTAGAGAGATGTCGAATCCATAGTAAATTTTATTAAAACATGGGAGGTTGTCACAAACCTCTGGCATTACTGTAGCAGATGATCCCATGTTTCCTGGGCATTTATGCCAGAAAGTTAAAGTTATTTAAATGTGTCTACTACTGGCTTGAAATGATTAGTTTTCACAAAGCAGCATTTAAAAATAATTTAATAACTGCATACTATATTCTTTACCATGCAGTAGATGTGAAAATAATTACAAGTGAGAGCTAAAGGAAAATTAATTGGACATTTAAAATAAAAGATTTAAACTTCAGGTAATCACTGTACCAAAAAACAAACTCTAAACCCTACCTCAGTAGCTACTGCCGTAATGAACCAGTTACTCTACTATATAGCATTCCTCTTTGTTTCAGAGTAAAGTTCACAGAGATCACACTTTAATGTATGTTTCCCTGTGACAGCTAATCCTCATTTTGAAAAAGAAAGCTTAGCTGTAGAAGATCCCAGCATCTGCTAGTCACATATGCACTATATTATTTCTCTGAGTTTTGATCCACTGTCTTGTCAGCATAAAATTATGCAACTGTGTAAGCAAATTGCATAAAACTCTGCTGGAGACTGTGGAACCTTATGGTAAGAAACAATATTGGAATATAAATGAACATGTCTGGATAATGATCTTCAAAGAGTCAATCCTCCAATTTTAATTGTTGGGTGAATACAATATTTTAGTGAAATCATATGTAATCTGCATGTGTTTTCAATCTCCTTTCACAAAACAAGATATGAAACAGTTTATTTATAAGCATTCATTTCATTTGAAACATGATCTGGTTATTGCCATCACTCCTTAAGGTTTGATACATGTATTAGTATGCTAGCTACTCTTGTTCGTCTTTGTATATACTTCACAGTGTCATGAGCAGAGTAGGCTTTTAATAAAGTTGAATGGCTGGAGAAGAGAAAGTTTTGAGTAGTGCAAAATGATTAAGGATTTAGAAATAAGTTCCATTTAGAATCTTTCATTATGTGTGTATTTTGTTGTGCATGTTATGTAGAAATTCCTACTACATGAAAGTAATGAAACCTCATAGTAAAAATTTTCCTCCTGTCTTCTTCTTCAGAGTAGGAAAAAGAAAATCATAGCTCATTTTATTGCCATTATTTACAGGAATGAGCTAATCCACAGAGATTCTTTTTCCAGCTAAATGAAGCACATTTCTTTAAGTATCCAAAGGGGTTTTCTAAATAATTTATAGAACATGCATTATATGCTTCCTTACTTTCTTAAATGGATATAAATAATGATTTCTCTTTAATGACTCAGGATCATTATTATCAACATCCAGCATTATGTGGAAACATGAAACAAGGGATAACAGAGAACAGATAACATTCTTACAGATGAGGAAACTAGGGGAGGTGATTTTCCATGGCCACTGTAGCTTTTTATCCAAGATTATTCAGTGTGCTATAGAGAAAAGAACATCTGATCATCCTGATTTTGAATTCTCATTCCTTTGTTACTTCCCCATCTCGAGATGCCTAGTCACACATCTTAGTTTATTTGGTCAGGATTAAATTAAGGGACATATAAAACTATTGCTTAGTGCCTAGCAAAATAAATATCCTGATAATTGCTTTTCATGTGGATCAGAGCTTTCTCACCAGACCCATTCATCTGAGGAATGCCCTATTTTTATGAAGGGTTTGTAGTCATTTGGTACCTTCGAATAAGGTACAAAGTATTTAGTGTCTGGTTAAGTGCTTAAAGGTTCTGCTCTTACAAAATTGTAGAGTATGTTTTGAGGTATGGATCCAAGCACTTCTATTTTGGTGCTTAGGAACCATTTTAAAATTAGGTTCTTTGATGATTTGGACTGGTGGATACATGACCTCTGATTAAGAAAAGGGTTGTTGTATTAGGAGAAAAAAGCATGCAGGGAAAATGAAGGAGAGACTATGAGAGTAAATATGGTATTTTCTTCTCTGTGGGGAAAATGTGTAACTGCATTAGAGTTGAAACATTTATCTATGGAAAAGTCTTATTCTGCTCTGAAAAGTTTATCCTCCTCATTCACCCATGGATAGTCAGGATAAATGGTAATCAGCACAATAAATCATGTGCTGTCTCTGAAAATATATGTTGTTTTGAAGATTTCATATTATTAAGCCACTTGAAAATAGGAAGGTGAACCCTTCTCAATCATACTTAAAATTGTGGCAAAGGAGATTTTCATCTCTATTTCAGAAAAAAAAAAAAAGGATGAAATGTTCAAATAACACAGCAACAGGATTACAAGGGTCAACATGAGAAAGTCAAGTATATATTGGACAATTGTGTATGGTTATAGCAAAGATAATAGGCTTGTGGAAATTAATTTTTGAATTTGGGCAGCAAAAGCATGTAGAAAGAAGCGATAACCCTACATTCTACAGTAGGACAAGTGAATATGTTGTAAATCTTAGGTTTATTGCAAAAGCCATGCCCAGTTTGTACACAGTAGCTCTCAAAATAAGTGGAACAGACCATTACTGGTTTACCAGAATTTCTCCTTAAGATGGAATTTTAAAAGAACAGTGAAAAATATATGCAGGTGCTTGTGATGGCCAATCATAAGTTGATAATTTTATTTTGTCAAAGTGATTGTTTTAGAAATAATCAGCTGACTTGGGTGAAGCACCTGCATGATAGACAGCTGAATAAAAACATCTTGTAATTTCCTTCAAAACTGAAATGAAGTAGGGTCCCCCCCTTATCCACAGAGGGTACATTCCAATACCCCCAGTGCATGCCAGAAACCATGCTATCCATGCCAAACCTTATATATATGCTATGTGTTTTCCTATGCATGCATACCTATGAAAGTTTAATTTCTAAGTTGGGCACAGCGAGAGATTAACAGCAATAACCAATAATAAAATAGCACAATTTTAACATTATACTGTAATAAAAGTTATGTGAATGTGATCAGTCTCTCTCCCCCTCCCTCCCAAAATAACTTACACTGTCCTGTGGGTAACTGAAACTGAAAAAGGCAAAACCACAGATAAGGGGGGACTACTGTATTGAAATAGATCTTTTTAAAGCAAGCATTTAAATGCCAAGTAGACATGTCAAATGAAAACCAGGCATTCTAGTACTGGTTGCTAAACATACATCAATCCCTTCCTAAACTTTCCCTTATACTTCTTTTTACTTTATGGGAAATTCTGATAAATACGGTATTTTACTTCCACATAGCATTTGGTAATCATGAGTATTTGGTCATCCTATATTTAAATCTCACGCCGTTATAGATAATTAGAAAATAAGAGACAGGGGTTAATAAATTTTAAAAGGAGATGAAACATATGGTAGAGTAGAAGTGTTTGCCAAGAAACGGCAGGAAAGGTAAGGGATGATGGGTAGGGAGGCAGTGAACCTGTATACTTAAAGCCACATTCAGTCTTAGGAGGGAAGGAGGGATCTGTTTAATTCCACAAATATTTACTGAACCCCAGGTATTATGTAAAGCCCTCGAGGATATTGCTAAATGTGAGTTGTTGTCCCCAAGGAGTTTATATACAGGGGAGAAATACAAGTCAGAGACAGACAATAATTCAGTGTAGCAAGTACTATGGCCATGGTCTAGGAAACACTGTGCTAAGTTTGGCAGGTGGAAAGCCTCAAGATTATTCTGCTGCCCAAGTGAGAAAACTCAAGTACCAGAGAGAATTACAGACCACACAAGAGAGCAAGGAAGAGGTTATACTAACATCTCATTTTAATTCTCGAACATCTCACTGGGTATTAAAAAACTAATTCTTAAACATATTCAAGCTAAGGTCATGCTGCATCTGTAGCTGGAGGAGTTTCTGCTACACTGAAGTCATTTCGTAGTTTCAGGTCAATATCTTCCTGTAAGTGAACATTTATCTACCTGGGATCATTTCTCCACTTGCTCTTCTGCCAATATCTGTGTTATAATATTCACATTCATAAGGCCATAAACATCTTTTTTCAACATTTGTAGAGCCTTTAATTTCCTATTATTTCAGTTTTCTTTTCTGATGCCATGTTCTATGTTGTTTTAATTATGGAGACTAGGGTAAAACACCAGTAGAGCAAGTAAGACGTGTGTTACACCTTTAATGATTTGGTTTGAGGTTCTCTTGGAGGCTCTGTCAGCCAGGACAACATATTTCATTTTTCCATTGACAGCTCTTTGAATATATATAATGGTCTCATGCATTTTGAGTATATTGGCCTTTATATTTTTGGACTCCTCCTATACACAACAGAATTTATTTACAAGGGAATGGACTCTCCTTTATTTTGTTAATAAGTGGCCCAGTAACCATAAGGTTTTAAAGGGCCATCCACAGAAACTTTCTTCGCTAAGTGGCCAAATTTGCCATGCTTAGATCTTTCTAAAACTTCTGATAGTTAACAATAGACTTGCAGATACAAATATCTGCTCTAGGATAGCCTTTCGTGCCTTGAGGAATTAATCCTGGAAATAAAAACTTTTTTATTTTAAACCTACCCCCTAGCTTCGGTTATAGGGGATGTTTCAGCTGAGCTCTTTGTAAACTGTACATAGAACCAAATCTCCCAGTGTAGGTTCTGCATAATTTTTAGGCAGACCCATAACAAGTAGTGAGATTGAATCCGTATTAAAAAGTCTCCCAACAAAGAAAAGCCCAGGACTGGATGGATTCACAGAAGAATTCTACCAAATGTATAAAAACAAATACTAATCCTCCTGAAACTATTCCAAAATGTTGAAGAGTTGAGAACAATTTCTATCTCATTCTACAAGGCCAGCATTACCCTGATACCAAAACTAGAAATGGACACAAGAAAAAAAAGAAAACTACAGGCCATTATCTCTGATGAACATAGACACAAATATCCTCAACAGAATACTAGCACACTGAATCCAACAGCACATCAAAAAGATAATATACCATTACCAAGTGCAAGGATGGTTCAAATGGTTCATCGTGTGCAAATCAATAAACAGTATATTAATACACCATATCAACAGAATGAAGGGAAAAAATCATATGATCATGTCAATGCAGAAAAAACATTTGATAAAATTCAGCATTGCTTCCTGATAAAAACTCTCAGCAAACTAGGAACAGAAAGAACATAACTCAAAATCATAAAGGCCATATATGACAGACCCACAGCTGACATCGTACTGAATGGGGAAAAGCTGACAGCCTTTTCTCTAAAATCTGGAACAAGATGAGGATGCCTGCTTTCTCCACTCTTATTCAACATAGTACTGGAAGTCCTAGCCAGAGCAATCAGGCAAAAGAAAGAAAGAAAAGTCATCCAAATTGAAAAAGAGGAAATCAAATTTTTCCTCTTTTCCTGATAATATGATCTTACATCTAGAAAAACCTAAAGATTGCACCAAAAAACTTTTAGATGTGATAAAGAAACTGAGTAAAGTTTCAGGATACAAAATAAACATACAAAAATCAGTAGTCTTGCTACACACCAATAATGAACTAGCTGAGAAAGCTACCAAGAAGGCAATACTGTTTACAATAGCTACAAATAAAATAAAGTACCTAGGAATAAATTTAACCAAGGAAGTGAAATATTTCTACAAGGAAAACTGAAACACTGATGAAAGTACTTGAGGAGGATACAAACAAATGGAAAGACATCCCATACTCATGGATCAGAAGAATTAGTATTGTTAAAATGACTGTATTCCTCAAGTCAATCTACAGATTCAATGCAATTGCTATCAAATTACCAATGTCATTTTTCACAGAATTAGGAAAAAACAGTCCTAAAGTTTGTATAGAACTGAAAAAGAGCTCAAATAGCCAAAGCAATCATGAGTGAAAAGAATAAAGCTGGAAGCAATCACATTACCTGATTTCAAAATATATTACAAGGCTATAGCAACCAAAACAGCATGGTAGTGATATAAAAACAGACATATTGACCAGTGGAACAGAATAGAGTGTCCAGAAATAAATCCACATATTTATACCCAAATGATTTTCAGTTAAGGTACCAAGAACATACACTGGGGAAAGGACACCCTCTCCAATAAATGGTGCTTGGAAAATTGGATCTCCATATGCAGAAGAATGAAACTGGAGCCCTATGTCTCACCATATATGAAAATCAATGCAAGATGGATTAAAGACTTAAACATAAGACCTGAAACTATAAAACTACCAGAAGAAAACATAGGGAAAACACTTTAAGACACCAGTCTAGGCAGTGAGGCAGCAGGATCACTTAAACCTAGGAATTTGAGGTTACAGTGAGCTATGATTGCACCACTGCACTCCAGCCTGGGTAACAGAGAAAGACCCTGTTTCTAAAAAATTAAAAAAAAAAAAAAAAAAAGTGGGCCAAAGGCATGAAGACATTTCTCAAAAGAAGACATACAAATGGACAACAGGTATATATTTTTTAAAATGCTCAACATCACACTAATCATCAAAGAAATGCAAAGCAAAACCACAGTGAGATATCTTACCCCAGGTAGAATGGCTCTTATCAAAAAGACAAAAAATAACTTGCTAGTGAGGATGCAGAGAAAAGGCAACCCTTAAATTGTTGGGAATGTAAATTAGTACAGCTACTATGGAAAACAGTACAGAGATTTCTCAAAAAATTAAAAATAGAACTATTAATACCATATGATCCAGCAATCCCACAACTGGGTATTTATCCAAAGGAAAAGAAATTTATATATCAAAGGGATGCCTGTACTCAACGTTTATTGCAGCACTATTCACAATAGCAAAAATGTGAAATCAACCTGTGTCCACTGACGGATGAACGGCTAAAGAAAATGTGGTATATATACACTGTGGAATACTATTTGGCCATAAAAAAAGAATGAAATAATGTCATTTGCAGCAAGACGCATAGAACTGGAGGGCATTATGTTAAGTGAAATAAGCCAGGCCCAGAAAGACAGATACCACATGTTCTCACTCGTATGTGGGAGCAAAAAAAGTTGATCCCATGGAGATAGAGAATAGAATGACAGATAACAGAGGCTGGGAAGGGTGTGTGGGTGGAAAGGGGGAGGATAATGAGTGGTTGCTTATTGGGTACAAACATGCAGTTAGATAGAAGGAATAAACCCAATATCCGATAGCAGAGTAAGGGGACTTTAGTTAGCAACAATGTGTTGTATATTTCAAAGTAGCTAGAAGAGAGGACTTGAAATGTTACCAACACATAGAAATGATAAATACTCAAGGTGATTGATAACCCAAATATCCCGACTTGATCATTACACATTCTACGCATATAACAAATACATGTACCTCATAAATATGTAAAATATTTTGTATCAATAATAAAAAATAAAAGCATTGGCTTAGTTCTAAAAAAAAAAAAAAAAAAAACCTTAAATTTGAGATCCTAAAAATGTAAAACCTAATCTATACTGAGGCAAAGATTACTCATAATAGATCCATATCTGCTTTCTATGTCATCTCATATTAAAAGTGACCTGGCTAGTTTGTAAGAACTTTTTACATAGGGATTGGTTGTCACGGAAACCTACCTTAAAACCTGCTATTGTAATCTATACTTGGTCCGAAGTGTAAGTGGCTAAAAGTCCCTTGTTAGGCAGAAAAGCATCAAGACCCTTGGTGCTTTTCAGTTCAAGGCTCTTAACAGATTTACCTATACAAACAAGGTGGATTTGTAAGTATGTTTTTCCCTTACTGAGTATGCAAGCTAGCCTTGCCCCAGTGCGTGATAAGAATTGATAGGTACTAGAGTTCACCCAAGAAAGGAGAGAAATCAAAGGCGGAAGTTCTGAGGATGTGGTGGCATGTGTACCTATAGCTCCTGATGCCAGAATCTCCCACGGTCCTTTTTGTGATTTTACAGAACTGGAAGGGATTGCTATCATTTTTAATTACTCGTGTGTATTTAGTTATCTATCATTCATCATTTTTAATTACTCTTGTGTATTTATTTATCTACCATTCTCAGCCTGTAATTGGTTCTCCAGCGCTTATGCAGGGGAGGGATGCAAAGCCAATTCCCTGAACTTTAAGCAGTTGGAAAACTCTGGCATTGGCTGTAGCTATTTCAGTCTTGAATGGGTTTAGTAGAAGAATAGTGTCTGGTCTCAATCTTTGTTTTTCCTTTTACTATCTCCCTATTATCTCTTTGAGCCAAGTACTATAATTGTATCTTTTAACAAGGACCAATGTAGTAAAATAAAGAATAGAGTGGACATGCCATCATAAGCATTTAGAATGACACATGTCTGTACAGCAAAAGTTTGAAACCCAAAGTTTGAACAGTATCATTTTACCTGAAGTTGAGGAAAAGTTGTGACTTGCTTCTAGGCCCTATCTAAAGCTGTTTTGTAATTATCTCCTGACATTTCCCACACACACCCACCAAGATTTCATCCAGAATCTTCTGAGGATCCTTAGGCCCACTTGAGAAAAAGGAAAAAGAAGTTAGAGGTAAATAAGGATGTTACCTTCACTTAACAGTTAATGTGTAGATATATGTACCTATTTTATCTTATATTATTGTTATGTATTTCTAAGTTTAAAATTTTTAGTACAAATTAAATAATAATTTATAAAATATTTATAATTTATAAAACTAAAGAATAAAAAATAATGAATAATACAAGGAGCACCAGTATGCATAATGCCCAGTTTAAGAAAAAGAACATTACTGGTGTCTAAACCAAATGCCCTTCCTTTTCTTCCCCCACAGAAGAACCTATACTTTATGTTTATGTTTATTCATGTTTGCAAGTTCCTTGATTTTCTTATAGTATTCAGTGCATATATTGTAATCCTAATAAGTTCTTTGGTTTTACAAGGCTGATGGGGAAAAGGGAATATGAGTTTATTTTTCTTTTATTCTGAGCATTGTACTTGGAGCAGGACAGGTCTCGAATTGGATTCCCCTACTGACGGGACCCCAGGCTTTATCTCTGATCCGTTACATCCCCACAAGGTCATGAAAATTGCAGTTCTCATTCCTCAGGTTCAGTAAGTACCCTCAGGGTAAAAGCTGGCTTCAGGGCTCTTCCTACCTACCTCACAGGGTTTTCTCCCACTTTTACTTAGTTTTTGACCTCTTGTTATTATTAATATTTACTTGCTTAAAAGTCCATCAATACAGTTAAAAATATTTTGTTTTCAGTGGGAGGGGGTTGGGGGATCAAACATTGCCTATCAGGTACCATGTACACTATGCAAACAATGGGGGCACTAAAAGCCCTGCTTTCACCGCTGTACAATTCATCCAGGTAACAAAAAACACTTGTATTCCCTGTGTCGAAATTTTAAAATATATATTTTGTTTTCATATTATGTCTATCATTTTTAGCTGTTTTTATCTGAATACCCTTTCAGGGAACTTGGCTATACCTCTGGAAATGGAAGAATCTAGTTCAGTTTTTAGTTTTAAAACATTCATGTCATATTCCTGTGCTTTCTTTTCATATGCACAGAGCTATATGGTCCTGGAAGAAACTCATTTTGATTGGCAGTTACCTTTTCACTTAATTTTTTGGGGCAGTCTCTTTTTAAATGACTGCATAGTAATTTGAAAAAGGTATGTCAACAGCTGACTACATTACTTGACTTGGAGATGATTCTTCTCATTGGAATGCACCCGAGTGTGAAGTTATATAAATACATGTAAGAATTAAGTTATAATTTTGTTTAGAGTTTCTGTTTGTGTGTTTGTGTTTACATGTATGTATATGTTTTCTACTAGACTACAGCACTGAATAAATATTCCAGCCAGAATTTCTTGAAATTGTTTGATGGATATGTTTACAGTGGCGTGGAAACTTTGGGGAAGGAGCTCTTTATGTACTTTGGGCCAAAAGCTTTAAGGTAAGATAAAGGTGTACATCTTATCTCTCTGTGTTTCAAGATGTATAGGCAGCATTTCTTAGAGTTTGCCAGGTGTCACATCCAATCATGTAGAAGTACTTTATTTTTAAGATAGCTCTAATATAAGAGGTTGCAATTCTATCATGGCAAGCAAGAAGCAGAAGAATAAATCGTGATGTCATGGTTACTGGAAGGTAGTCAATTTATTTCTCTTTAAAAAATTGATAGGCTAGCAGGGCTTCCCAAGATGTATTAGAGCAACACATCTTTGTTTTGCTGTCCCCCAAACTCCCTGCAGGGCTAGTCCCGCCTCGTTTTCACTAAATGTTAATTGTATTCAGTGACATCAGTTACTTTGTATTTGTGACAGGCACTAGTTTGATTTAAATATATCAGTAGATTTTTAAAATATTTTTCTGTCTTCTTTCTCTGAAGCTTTGAATAGATTTGGAAACTTACAGAATTTCAAAACTTATAGAATTTCACAATTCCTATGGAAATTTGTGGCTAATATATTGGCAAAGAAAGAGAAACTACTATCTTGGTTGACTTAATGATAAAAATGTCAGAATTTATGTAATTGCCATGCATGATCACATATTTAATTTTTGCAAGAAAATCAGTTAATGTCTATTGAATCTCAGTCTGTCTTTTCTGACTTTAGCCTATGCTTTTGCAAACTGTATAGATTGGTAATGCTTCCTTGACTCTTTTTTAGTGTTTCTTTAAGATATTGAACAGTTATCACCTTCTTCAAAGAAAGAACTGTTTCTGGACCCCATGTTTCTAACTGAAGGTGAATAATGGTCACAAAGAGATGATATGACTATATGATTGTTATTTATTGCATCTCGTCTACCACGTGTTTAGAGTACTTCAGGGTTTATGTAACTGCTTTTCCTTTGAGGTGTTCTCTCTTCATTGTCAGCAGCTGCTGTCCTTGGACAACATTGTCACTTCATGGTTTTTCTTAGTCTGGGATTGATAACATCAGCATATGCCCACTGGTTCATGCGTAGTGATATATTATTGCAGGTTACATTATTGCTATAGTAGATTGATGTGATTGAAAACTCTTAGCTCTGGACAGAGTAGTACACAATGGAATCTATGCACAATAGTTAAAAACATTGATATGTTATTGAATCTTTGGTGTTAGGTGCAGATTTATTTATGTAGGATGAGAGGAAGGTTTTTATCAAGTGTTCTCCATCAGACTGTTAAGGCGGGAGTCATTTCTCAGTATAGGATTGTCAGTAAGTATTCTATGAAATTCTAAACAAGGGCAATGGTTTCTTCAAACTGTGTGAACTAGTACCATCCCTGGACAGTACCTATCTCAGTATACAGCTAAGAAAAAATGCAGCGACTTGCTTCCTTTAAATTTCTTGCAACTATCAGACGAAACAATTCAAGATCAGTGGCAGATCTGTGTTAGAATCTGAACTCAGCAACCTAAAATCAACTGTGTCCCCTCTCACAATGTAACATTAAGTTCAAAAAATGCATTCCCAATCTGTGCTTCTTTGGGGTATGGATGACTCTGTCAAAGAATGTGATCTTTTTGTGAGAATGCATGACTGTGAACATGAGATAGAAATGTAGTCTTCATTTTTGACTTCTGTTTCCTACCTACCAGGCTTGTCTGCATTTTAGAGAGCATATAGCAGGAAACAGGCTTAAAGATTGCTTACAGTTTTCCCTTAATACCGAGCTTTTCAGAATCAAAATTGCCCACAGGTTTTCGTCATAGTGCATGTATATCTCAGGGCAGGCCATGACTTCTGGGATTCATTTGTTTATGAAAGCAGAATACGGACATAGCCCTTTATAAGAGAATCCACCATGTAAAAATCCACATTTCAGAAAGATGCAAATTAAAGAGTGATTATTTGCTTCTTACTAAATGAGGTAGCCAAGTGCTTAAGTGCTTGTAATAGTGCCATAGAATATTAAAAGTTATTTGATATACATTTATTTTTTTTAGTGTTATATATGATTAATATCTACACTGTTTCTGAACACTTTAGAGTGGCATTTCAACTAAAATGAGACAAAAATCATTTTTAATTTTTTGTTATAATAAATACTCATTACAGTAAACTGAAGAATAAGGAAAAAGTATAAAATAATAATTCTCAATCCCACTGCCAAATATAATCATTATTGACTTTGGATGCATACACTGCCAGTGCAGGCAAAACACATGTTGAAATTTGATCTCTGGCAGGAACTAATCCATTCCCCCAAGAACTAATCCAGTCTTGTCAGAGCGAGAAGTCACTACCGTGAGAATGGAACTAAACCATTCAGGAAGGATCTGCCCACGACCCAAACACCTCCCACATGGCCCACCTCCAACACTGGAGATCAAATTTCAACATGTGTTTAAATTTGTGGGGACAAACTAACCATATCCAAACCACAGCACCTGCTGATTGATTAGGGTGTTCCTGATTTTTCACTCTAATTAGTCTACAGTTAAATGTTGTTGAGCACATATCTTTTCCCATTTTGATATTTTCATAGGATAAGTTTCTAGATGTGGATTTGCTGGATGTTTGCCTAATGACTAATGATACCTGATACAATGTAGTTAATTGTCATTTGAATATTTTATAGGGTAGAGTGTATATTAATTTCTTTTTCCTTTGTATTGGATACGTTTTCATATTATTGAGTCACAACTATTCTTTATATATTCTAGATGAAAACCCTTTATCAGATACATGTTTTACAAGTATTTTCTGCCAATCCGTGGCTTATCTGATCAAAAACTTTCAATTTTGATGAATTCTAATTTATCAAATTTTTCTCATATGGTTCATACTCTTTGTGACTAGTCTAAGAAATGTTTGCTTAGTGCAAATTCATTAAGATTTTCTTCTTTGTTTTCTTCTGGAAGTGTTATTGTCTTAGCTCTTACGTTTAAGATTATGATCCATTTTGAGTTAATTTTTTGCACGTGATGCAAGGCAAGAGTTGAAGGTCATTTTTTTTTTTTTGCATGTATATGTCCAATTGTTCCAGCACCATTGTTGAAGAGATTATTCTTTCTCCATTGAATTTCCTTGCAACTTTGTTGAAAATTAGTTGACCTACATGTATGGGTCTATTTCTGAACTCTACATGTTCTTTGATCTATGTGTCTATCTTTTCATCAGTAATACATTGTTTTGATTAAAGTAGCTTTAAAGTAAGTTTAAATTAGGTAGTATGACTCCTCTGACTTTATTTTTTTTAATTGTTTTTCCTATTTTAGTTCTTTTGCCTTTCCACATTTTAGACTCAGCTTGTTGATTTCTACAAAATACTTTCTGGGGTTTTGATTGGCCTTATGTTGAATCTATAGATTAACTAGGTGATAATTCACATGTTAACAATATTGTCTTCCACTGCATGAACACAGTATATATCTGTATTTATTTGGGTCATCTTTTATTTATTTATCATTTTTTTAATTTTCAGATTCAGACATATTTTATATTTTAACTAAGTGAATTTTTCATGCTATTGTAAAGGGTATTCTTTTTTTAATTTGAATTTCTAATTGTTCATTACTAGTGTATTGGAATATAATTATTGTGTCTGTATTGACCTTGTATCCTACAACCTTATTAAACTCAATTACTAGTTCTAGTAGCTTTTTTATTTTGTACATCTGTATTATTTTCTGTGTAGACAATCATATTATTTGCAAATTGAAGCAGTTTTATTTCTTCTTTTCCAATTCGTATGCCTTTTATTTCTCTTTCTTGCCTTATTGCACTGGCTGAGAACACCAGTATGATACTGAGTAGAAGTAGTGAGAGCAGATAGCTCTGTCTTGTTCTCCATGTTTGCTTTACTTTTTTGGTAGATGCCCTTTATTGAATTGAAAAGTTTCCCTTTTATCCCTAATTTGTTAAGAATGTATATCATGAATGAATATTAAATTTTTTCAAGTATTTTTCTACATCTATTGAGATCATCATATTGCTTCTTTATTTAATTTGTTCATATGGTGAATCATACTGATGAGTTTCAAATTTTGAATGAGCTTTACATTCCTAGGATATGCTTCACTTTGTCATGATGTATTATCCTTTCTAGCTGATGCTGAATATGATTTGCTAATATTTAGGATTTTTACATTTGTCTTAATGAGAGATACTGGATTTAGAGAGAGATAGTTTTATTTTCCTATTAGTGTCTTTGTCTAATTTTGGTATCACGGTAATGCTGGCCTTCACATGAGTTGGGAATTTTTTCCTTCTGATTTTCTAGAAGACTTTGTGTAGATTTGGTATTGGTACAATATCACCTGACATATCTGGAGTCCCAGGAAGAGAAGACAGAGAGAATAAAGCAAAAGACTTTTTTTATAATACCAACAAAGCAAAGGCAAACAGAAGACATTTTTAAAGAAGTCATGGCCAAGAATTGTACAGTATTAATAAAGCTGTGAAACAAGATCAAATGTTCTAACATACCTGTAACTGGAATCCCAGAAGAACAAAAAAGAACAGGGCACAAGACATTTTGGAGTTAAATGACCAAGAATTTTCTAAACAAAGCATGATCCAAGAAGCTTAAAGAACCCGAAATAAAAATAAATATCCCTCACACATGCCTAGCAAATGTGCTAAAACCAAAGATATAGAGAAAATGCTGGAAGCAACCAGAAAAAAAAGAAACATTATGTACAAAGAAACATTATATACAAAGGAAAGTTTAAAAATATATTAAACTTCTCATCAGAAATTATACAAGACAGAAGACAACAGAGCAACATCTTTAAATTCTGAGGATAGCCTGGGAGAGTGTGGCTGATGTTTAAAATAAGATCAGAGCTTATTTATTAGTTTTAGGGAGCTGTTTCTAACTAGAGGAATTTTCATACTGTCAATTCAATTTTTAGTTTGGGCATAATTTTTATATTATAACTCTGGTTGCAAATGATAGAAGCCCAACTCAAGTAAGTTCAGTAACTATTATATTAATAAGAATATGGGATGTCTTATGACACCTGGAGATAATACAGGTGAGCTGTGAAGAGAACTGGATGTACAGACAAAAACCTGTTAGGACTCTCTTCATTTCTTGACTCTTCTCCTCACTGAAATCTGCTACAGTCTCTGCAGACTGCAGACAGGCCTCCCTTGGCTTCTCCAGTGCCCATGTTGGGAAGCATTTCCATAGACAGCTTCCATATCTGATCTCTTAATACTAACTAAAACCTCATCTCTCTGTGTCCTAAATCCTTAAATTCATCAGGAGAACTAATGAATCCAGCTTGGATACCTATGGATCCAACTTGGGACAGGTGGCCATTCCTGAATCAGCTATATCAAAGGCATGGGATCTGAGGAAGGAACAGAGACTAGTCTAGGCTGGACCTAATGCCCACCCTGGGACCAGGCAGCTGTGGTTAGCAGGCAGACTTACGTTATGCAGAGTGAATGAACTCCAACTTTTTGGGTTGGAGTTAGAAGTACCTTGAGGAGGATCAAGATAGAAATGAGGGTCTAATCAAATTTTTCTAAACTAGTTATAAGGAATCTTGAAAAGCAAGTGAAACACTCAAGATCTCTTTCCTGAATGTACTATGAGCCTATGTCGTGGTTTATAAAAAATCAATATGTCAATTGTTATATCAATAGATGTTTACTGTGCCTCAAAAATTTTCATGACACTGATATATTTTTGGTAATTTAAGATAAAAGGTGCCTAACAAATACTCAAAATTTCTTGGTTTATTGGGGCTCAATTATAATATTTAGCTATTTAATAAAAATAAAATAGCTAGTTATTTTTATGCACATTTTTCTCTAAATTGAATAGATTTATAAGACAAAGGCATATACTCATTTGATTTAGGGTTCTTATTGGGGCTACTCCTGCATTTGAATTGGGTCTTAACCTTTGAGATTTTTAATGTGGTTGTAGTTTCATTATAGAAAGTGATTTAGAATCCACTTTATGAGCCATGCAGCTGAAAAGATTTTAGATATGATGGCTTCTAGGCATGACAGTTGTACACCTTCCACTGGGGTTGAACCTCCATAAGCTAAATTATGGAGTACTTACAGGCACACATTTTTCCTGTCAAGAACTATGGGGCATGTAAAATGCATTTATGATTGACAGTAGGGCACACAGAGTTTAAAACCCACATTTTTAAAGTTATACTGGTTAACCTTGTACAATACTATAACGTGGTGCTTTGGAATTAGAAGCACAGAGCAGTAACATTTGCTGCCAAAAGAGCCATATTTATTAACTCAACAAAGTTATAGGGAGAAGGATTTGAAAGGCAGAACACAGTATTTCATCTTCAGAATCATTTTTGATCTTCATCATTGGTCTCACAGAACCTTTTTTTTTTTTTTTACTGGACATGCTAATCAATCCTATACAATCTGAAAGGTTATGAATTTTTCATCACTGCATTGTGGCTCTAAAGTTAACTGTAAATATTTATAAATCTCCTCTTCCCAATACATATGAAGGTAAAAGAAAATGAAAAGAATTAAAGACAATAGCATTTTGACTGATTCTTTCTCTCCCTCTTTTTCTTTTTTCTTCTTTTTTGGATACGTGAGATTTTGCAAAAAATTGTTCCAGCAGGAGTGAAGAAAAGAGTATCTTAAACCGTAGATATTATTGTGCAATAGGCAAACATTTCCAATCCATTGTGGCTAGAAATAAGGAATTTGAATGTTAGTGGCTTTGTAGAATTTATAAAAACACAAACTATAGGCAATTTAAATTTAGCCTTATCTCATCCCAAGCCTTTGAATCTGAGAAAATGCCAAGAGATGCTAGACTATTCTGTGAATAAAAGATACTTCATCTGACAAGAAAAGAAGAGGCAGGGGTATATTTTCTTGGGCTTTATTGTTGAGGTCTTATTATTTCCCTGAGAGTTATTTGTGAGTTAAAAAACTGATTGTCATATCATCTAGCTTTGTAAGAATACAAAGCCATAACGGAAAAACATATGATAATATTAGCTGCCAATTTTGCCCATTAAAAGTGCCTATCCTAATTAATATTTGTTTGCTTATAATCCAAAAAAGTGAAGTAAAGGGAAAAAATTCGATGCATGATATACTTTCTGCCACTCAAAAAAGGGTTTGATTTTGTTTCAGGATTCATTTTGGAATGAAAGGCTCCGTCGTGATTAATCCACTTGAGTATAAAAATAGAAATGGAGTTTCTCCTGTTTTTGAAATACAGCTTACCAAAGATTTGATTTGTTTCTTTGACTCATCAGTAGAACTAAGGTAAAAAACAAAATGAAAGTACTTCATCTGCAAAACTGCGGAGCTTGTTTGGGGATGTCACATGTATTAATAAATGAATGAATGAATGAAAACTCATTTTAAAGGAGCCTTCAAATAATGTAATTTGTTAAGATCTTCATTGTTTGCCTATATAACTCTTATACCCTGATTAACATAAAGTGTTTATATTTTTATACCAAAGCCCATTTTAAGTGACACTTTGTGAAATTGTAACCAGACTTATGATTAATGTGTTTTATATTTCTTTCTATAGAAACTCAATGGAGAGCCAACAGAGAATAAGAATGATGGAAGAATTAGATGTATGTTCACCTAAATTTAGTTTCCCAAGAGCAGAAAGTGAAGTTAAAAAGCAGAAAGGTCGGATGCTATGTGATGTGCTAATGGATCAGAAAGTGTTGCCTGGGGTAGGGAACATCATCAAAAATGAAGCTCTCTTTGACAGTGGTCTCCACCCAGCTGTTAAAGTAGGTTATAAGTATTTTTTTAATTATTTCTCTATTTTTGAGTCCTGTGAAGGGACCAGCGTGGAGCTCTGAAGTCTGCCTTGTAGTAACGCATTCTCCTGAGGCTTCAGATGTCCTTCCTCCTGCCTTTGCTTCACGTTAACTTCTCAGCGCGTCCAGCTCTGACCACCCTGCTCAAAACTGCAGCGTAGGTCCCCTCCTGCCGCTCCACACTTCACGTCCCGTCTTCCTTACCCTGCTTCGCTGTTTATTTTCTCTATACCGTTGATCACTTTTAGACATGATATTTACTTATCATATTTATTGTTTGAAATCTGTCCCCTCCTGTTAGAATGCAATCTCTGAAGAGCACAAGGTGTCTATTTTTGAACCCCCATATGCAAAAAATTGGCCCTCCGTGTATGCGGGTTTCACATCCTGTGAATATTGTATTTCCAATCCTTGTTTGATTGAAAAAAAATCCACGTATAAGTGAACTCAAGCAGTTCAAACCCATGTTGTTCAAGAGTCAACTGTACATATACATATCGATACACGTACAACAAGGGTAAGACATCAGACAGGATTTCTTCTGGAGTTACCATTGAAAGCACATGTGACAAATAATAATTAATTCTGTAAGAGTGACTCTGAGATTTATGCTAGGCTTTGTCACAAAAAAATTCTTCAGTAACGTTTGTTTCTGAGTTCCTCCATGTATTAATAAGTACTTTGATATTAATGCTTGTATATAAATTCGTATCTCTTTAAAGCTGATACTGACCTTGATGGTCATCTACTCCTGAGCCTGTTTTTTCTCTTTCTTCTTTCATTCTTTCTGTTTTATGTTTTTCTTTTTAATTGTTTTTCAAATCCAGCAAGACTTTTCAAGATGTCTGATAAGCAATTTTGTGACTTTGAAGATGCCCGATACAGAGTAAATATTCAATAAGAACTTGAATTTACAATTAAAATGTATAAATAAGAATGATATTTTTTATCACTAGTACTAGCAATTAAAAATATGTATATAAGAAATAGAGTTCTAGAAGGTATACATATACAGTTGACCCTTGAACAACTCAGAGGCCGGGGCACTGACCTCAGCGCAGTTAGAAATCTACATATAACTTTTGGTGCTCCAAAAATTTAACTATTAATAGCCTACTGTTGACTAAAAGCCTTACTGATAACATAAAGTCAATTAACACATATTTTATATATGTGATATATACTGTATTCTTACAATAAAGTAAGCTAGAGAAAAGAAAATCACAAGGAAGAGAAAGTATATTTACTATTCATTAAGTGAAAGTGGATCATCATAAAGATCTTCATCCTCATCATCTTCACGTTGAGTAGGCTGGGGAAGAGAAGGGTCTGGTCTTGCTGTCTCAAGGGTAGCAGAGACCTGCGTATAAGTGGACCCTCACAGTTCAAACCCATATTGTTTAAGGGCCAACTGTATTTTAAATCAATTTACAGTTATCTTTAACAGAATTGGCAAGTGGTATTTTTTTTTATAGTAATGAGCAAATTATGAAACTATGCTGAGTTGTTTTTTCATTTTAAGGTTTGTCAGTTAACGGATGAACAGACCCATCACCTTGTGAAAATGATACGTGATTTCAGCATTCTCTTTTACAGGGTAAGAGCAAAATTTTTCAGCTATGTAAAATGTCAATGGTTTCCATTTTAATTGCACCAAAAATGTTAAAGCTGTGTATAGCCATCTAGTGGTAAGAGTATAGAGGTGCAATAGGGGAGAGTAACATTTTATGGGCATAATTAACATCTTGCAATTCTAGGTCCTAGGTCAGTTCAAACTAGTCTAACTATAATTATATTAAATTGTCTTTATACTGAGTTGGGGAGCAGCAATGTTAGCATTTTACACACTCTTTTTCTATTTTTGGTTCTATAAATTATAGAAAGTCTAGAAAGATAGACCTATAGTAATACTTTGGAATAAATATACCTTCTTAGTTCAATCAGGCTTTGCCACTTGCTATTTGCGTGGTTTAGATTATTTAGATAACTTTATTTAAGTTTAGTTTCTTCGTCTGTATAATGGGTTAATAATAGTTTTCTATCTACCACAAAGACAGTTTTAAGAATGAAGTAAGTACTCAATAATTTGTAAATTTTGAAAGTCGCACACTATATGCGTGTGTGGAATTCAATAAACATATTTTATTTTTTAAACAAAGTATCACAAATATTTCAGGTTTTTCCTCCACAGTCCATTTTCTGTATTCAAAGTTCTTATTTTTACTATGTTCAGAAAGGCAGGTATTATAGCATTCTTCATTAATTGGCCTAAAGTATTAATGAACCTCTTGTTTTACAGATTTGCCTTGAGTAACTGTGGCTATCTTTAAATCGTATATGCTCACTTCTTCCAAAGAAAGGTGACTATAGAAAACTGCCCATTTTCTGCCCAGATTAAACTGGGTATTGCAATACTTTGCTTAAATTAATATAAATTGTGTAATTTTCAGCTCTTACATAGTGAACCATATTTCTGGGCTTTTAAATTTTTACACTGCTCATGGAAACCCAAAATATTCTCTTTGTTAAAGCATTAAATGCGAGTAGAATAAAACTTACAGAAAATATTAAAATATCTTTTGAAAATAGAACTTATACCAGAATGGGACATGTTCTCTGCTAGGGTGGTATTTGAATTTTTTTCTTTTTCAATGAATCTCTAAAGTTGAAAAATTGTCCTTCTTCAGGTCAACAAAGATGCTCTTGCTAAATGTCCCCTAGAAATAAGTTTTTTGGCTGGTAAAACTGAGTGAGCAGCTTTAGTGTTCTAAAAATAATCAGATTTAAAGCTAATCTATTCTTTCTCTTATAACCACATAATTACATTTAATTAAAGAAAAACCTTAAAAGCATAAAAGACAATTTTAAATATAGAACTTTTTTTATATCTCACTTAGATAAGAGGGTAAAGCTATGCAAAGTAGAATTCTGAATACTAATAAGTTATAAAATAGTGATTATTTCACACAAATCTTATCTGACAAATATTACTGAATCTTGTCAATACCTTTTTCTAAGATGAAAGAAGAGATTATATGGGCATATGTTCAAACATATGTAAATTTTTAACAGATTATTTTCAGAAATGACTTTGAAGAATTTGTCTTTGGCTCTTCAGCAACGCTGTTTTGTAGATAACATTTTAATCTATTTTATTTATTTATTTATTTTTTGTAGTGCCATAAAGCAGGATCTGCTGTCTCTAAACACTGCAAGGTTTACAAGCGTCCTAATTGTGGTCATTGCCACTGCAAAATAACTGTGTGTCGCTTCGGGGAGAATAACAGAATGACATATTTCTGTTCTCACTGTCAAAAAGAAAATCCTCAACATGTTGACATTTGGTAAGATGTCTGATTTAAAGAGATATCATTTGCCCCAATTATCTTATTAAAAAGCTAATAATCAGAGAATATAACTGACTAACTGTCAGGTTATTCATAAGAGAATATAACTCAAAAGTATTTGAACCCTTGGAAGGAAATAGTATAAGTAACGTCGTCAAAGAACCAGAAGTGCCAAAGATGATTTTTGAACCACTTTTGAATTCCAGTAGAAAATCTCTAGCTCAGGTGATAATATCTAGCCCTTAGCTTTAATCTAGTTTGTAAAGTGAGTACCAGGAGGTGTCAATAATTGGGAAAAAATGCAGCTATCCAAAAGTCTTTGCTTTATTTAGACATAATGTTATGAAACATGATGAAAATCTTCTTAACAGAATTTATGTCTTGTCGGTGAAACAACAAGCTACTTAAGAAGCCCATATGTGATGTGATTCTGCCATCTGCTGATTATGTCTCTTCCAATTATACATTCCGGAACTGGGGAAATGACCATAGGATAGGTTTGGGGACCCACTGTAAGAGGAACTTGTGTTATGGCTCACGCCTGTAATCCTAGCACTCTGGGAGGCCGAGGTGGGAGGATCGTTCTGAGCTCAGGAGTTCGAGACCAGCCTGAGCAAGAGCGAGACCCCATCTCTACCAAAAACAGAAAGAAAATTAACTGGACAGCTAAAAATATATATATAGAAAAAATCAGCCGGGCATGGTGGCGCATGCCTGTAGTCCCAGCTACTCGGGAGGCTGAGACAGCAGGAT
>RJWJ010012467.1:0-42015 GCA_004363605.1 Indri indri | reverse complement strand
GAGTCCTGAGTAGCAAACTATGTCACTGCCTTTTGTATTCATTTAAGTAACATAGTGTGTTTTAAACATAATCATCCTTTCTTTCAAAGATGTCACCCTTTACGTTAAACCTAAATAGTTCTTTCATAACCCAATGATGCTGAGAAGATGTTCACATTTATTATTATTTTTAGGAAGCAAGTCTTGCTGTGTTGCTCAGACTGGCCTCAAACCCCTGGGATCAAGCAATCCTCTTATCTCAGCCTCCTGAGTAGCTAGGACTACAGGCACATGCCACCATGCCTGGCAAAAAGGCTTCCACTTTAAACTCACAATCAAATTCTCAAATTCCCTGTGAATTTAGAACAGGTTTCTGGTTTTCTGGCTGTATATATCACTTATCTCTTCCTGTGGTTCTCTAGGATAGCTTACTAGCATCACTTGCAGCTTTACTGAAGGCAGAGGAGAATGTTTTTATTCCAGAGCATCAGAGGAAATCAGCAGTGGTTAAATGAGCCTAATAGGTAATATATCTGGGGCCCTGTCTTTTGATTAAATAAAGTACCACATTTTGTTCTGGAGTAAAGTAAATGTTACTATGTCCAGAAGCAACATAGTCACGTTATGGAGGTGAGCTAGACACCATCTAGCCTGCTGCTGAGGGTAATCTGGAGAATGCAAGATTGTCCAGCTTACCTGGTTACTAATGGTGTGGGCTGCTGACTCACAACCGTCAACCTGGTCCTCTCTGCATTGTGGAGATATTGGTGTGGTCAAGGGATCAAGATGGGAGGGGGCAGAGCATCTTTTATGACATCTTTTATTACTTTTACTCTTTACAACATCCCTGACATGTTAATTGTTAAAAAAATTTGAAGACAGTTACCTAGACAATTGCCGTCTTCATCAGATATAGTAATGCTAGATGGCCCACTTAAAAGCATTTCCATATAAAACTCCAATATATTAAATAGGTCCCACTTTAGATCAGCCACCCAAAGTAGATTAAAAAATATGAAATGACTACTATATGGCAGGCACTGCAGTAGGCACTTGTGCATGTTAGGCTGAAAGCAGCTTTGCTTTAGAGGACAGCTGCGCTTTGAGGCAGCCAGATCTGGGCGCCAACCCAGGCTCTGTCTGGTACTAACTACGTGGCTCTGGAAAGCCAGGTGACTTTTCTGAGCCTCCAGTTCCTCAGCTATAAATTAGAGGTAATGGTGCAAAATCATTGTGAGAATGAAATGAAACGATGAATTTATGCAAACGCCCACTGACTAGCATATTAACACATATGAAATACTCCATTTGGGCCACAAATTGTATTACTATACTAACTATGCTTACTATGTGCCAGGTGCTATTGTAGCCACTTGGGATACATCAGTGAACAAAAGAAAATGTTTTAAATTATTATTAGAGCACAGTGATAAAGAGCAATCTCTGATATCAGACAAAACTGAGTGTGAGTCCTGCCATTTCTAATTGGGTGATCTTGGAAGTTTCTTAATCTGTACAATGGGGATAAACCATATTGTGTGCTGGTGGTAAGGAGGAAGTGACATCATATATCAAGTTCCACTGCTTGGCACACAGTGCTCACTACGTTGCAGCATTTTATTATTGCTGTTAATACTAATCCTCCTAACAACCCTGAGAGGAAGATGTTGGTGTCATTTCATGGAAGAGAAAACTATAGCTGGGGAAGACTAGATGCCTTGCCAGGGGTTGCAGATCTGCCTGGGGATGGAGTTAGATTCAGACCCCACCTGTCTGATTTGAAAGCTGGTGTTGTTTATCCTGGGCTGCCTTCCATGTGAGCACATGACATTTGCACTGTTCACCTCTGTTACTGCAATAAGATTGGATTATTGTGAATATCTATTGCCAAGTGTCTGATCTAGGGAGTGTGCAACATTTTTTTTTTCTGTTTGTGTCTCTGTGTGTTGCTTAATACCATTTACTTATAAGTATAAAGCTGTATCACATCTTGACTTTACTGCAGTATTCTGAACTCTCCACCTTACATCTTCTCAGGATCTAACTATGTTGTTAGATACACAATGTGGAAGAGGTTAGTTGATGAGATAAATGGCAATTTGGAGCAATGTCTTTTGGCTAATGCATTACATTCACCTGGTGATTCAAAGGCCTACTTCCATCCATTTGACCTTGAACCTGGCTCCTCTCACTGTTCTGAGTTGTGACTTTTCCATTTCTACCTATCTCTGATCTATTAATATTTCTTACTTCTTTCTTATTGGCCCCATGAGTTGATGGCATCTTTAAGACTATTGATCATGCCAGCAACTCACAGGCCAACAAGAATGTTGGGTGCATTTTTGGGCATATGTGTAGTAAATGATACACTGAATGTTTATTTGGAGTTTGAATGTTTCTCAATGTGAATTTAATGTTTCCCCCTCTCTGATAGTGCTGCTTAACTGTAAAAATAGTTTGTAGAAACAGCTGATGTTTTAGGAATGCTAAATCAAAATTCAGGACTTCTTGCCTTTCCTTGCCACCCCAGGAATCAAATCAAGTTTAATTTTCATTTTCTAGTTGGAAGAACTGAGACATAGTTTCCACTCCCATCCCTGACTTTTTACTAAATACTAAAAAGGGAGCCATCATCAACAGCCCAGTGTATAGTCTTTCTGATACTGAATTTGGTTAAGAAGATTACAAAATATATAACACACTTCCTCGATTATAACATCCCCTGGATTATAACATTTCATTTATAACTTTTTAAAATATTTTTAACATTTGTGAAATTAGGCTACCTCTAACAATTGATATATTTGTTTAATGTGATAGTATTTTCTCCCCTCTTCACACAAAAAAATCCATGGTGTAACTTTAAGTGTAACTTAAAATCATTGGTTTCTTAGATTTAATGTACAGTATTAGATATTTCTCTTTTTCTTTAGAAGGGCATACCTCATTAGAGGGGCAGCTCTCAAAGGGAAGGATCTAGAAATGTATGGAGCCTTGCCACATTGGGAGTTTTATCAATTCTAACATCATTTTGCTGTGTGTTACTGCCACGAAGCCCGACAGCAGATTCACTGGGGTAGGTTTCCCATTGAGCTCCGAAAGGTTCACTTTGGTGACTGCCCATGTGGAGCGCTCACCACGCACTTCCTTCCTCATGGCTAGGTTGTCTGGCTGGAAGGTAGGGGACCGATGGTCCTCCAGGCCCTGACACCTTGAGGTGATTTTCTCTGGCAAGGCAAAGTGGAGATCTGATATAGATTTTTCAAGAATGTCTCATTGTTTTAGAGACTTCCCTAAAACTACTTCTCCAGTTCCTTTGATCAGCAAAAATAATAATGGTGAGAATACAAATTAAAATACCCTGTATTTATTTCGTAAGATTTATCTCATTACAGTTTTTACCTACACACACACACACACACACACACACACACACACACACACACACACCCCTTTAAGAGAACTCTGTGAGGTTGACCCAGCAAGAAGTACAGTTCCCATTTGCAGATGGAGAAATAAAGATTCCAGAGTTTGTGACATGTCTACAGAGCACCCAGGAAATGAACCAGGTCTTTGAACCCAAGAAAATCAGGGTGGTATGGAAGATGGGTGTGGACTTTGAGCTCAAACCTCAGCTGTGTACTTATAAAAGATGTTAAGCCGGGGAGTCACTTAACTCTTGACACCTTGACACCTTGAGAGTTTGCTCATTTGCACAGTTGGGATAATCAAAGCTACTATCAACTTCTCCAGTAGGGCTATAGATGCTACCAGCCCTAGGGAGAAGGCTCACTGTATGGGAGATATTATTTTCATTGTTCTTTTCTAGAAGTCACTTTGCCTGAAAGAACATTCAGCTAAAATCAAGCTCTCCTCTAAGAATTAAGCCGGTTATAGAGCTTTGAACGCTGAAATGAGCCACGTGAACAATTTTAGTTAGTGATAGTGTTTTGCCATAATGCTGCATTAATTAGAATGCAAACTATTCTTCTGAAACAAAGATCCAAGAAGTCAGACTAGCTCTGACTAGCTCTGAGGGAGCTGTTTGCAAACCGCATCTTGTAACTTAATACCTGTTTAGAATTATAGCTGTTAATTAAGTTGCTTCATTAGTTAATTGGCCCCTCGGCTATTCTTTAGACAGAAAGGATGTGCCAACAGTCTTGAACCAGGAGACTACACAAGAAAACATTTCCCTATTCTCAAGAAAATGAAATACTCACGGGTAAAGAATTAAAAAAACCAAAATGCTGCAGCAACCAAAGGGGGAAAAAAGTGACAGTACAACAGTTCTGCTTTAGGTGACAGAGATTTTGGTCCTCTCTGGCTCCATCTCAGGGGAATCCCCCAAACTAGACTTTTTTAAAAAAAATTGTCTATTCCTGCCCACCCCTTTTATTGTCCATAACAGGCTGCACTGCTGAGTTTTGCTGCGGAAGGAGGGTAGAAAGAAAGAGTTCAGAGAGGGATTTATTTTCAGTTCTTTAAGTTTGACCAGCTCTTTGGGCCGATGACCCTTCCGTTTCAGAAATGGGGATCGGGGAGTGGCGCGGGATGGGGAGGAGGGGCGACCTTTGGCAAAGCCCCGGAAGTCCACGCTGAACAATCCGGGGTTCTAGCGGGGGACAGCGCTGCCCTTCTGCCGATGGCGCTGGCGGCTCCGAGAGCCAATTGCGTCCGGCGTGGCAGCTGGAGCCTCCCAGCAAGTGGGTCGCCTGCGGGGACACTGCGCTTCGGGGCTCAATAGTGCCATTTACCACGGAGAGGGCCCCAGCCCTCAGGACCAGGAGCGCCCCCCGTTCACCCCACGCCACCTCCGACCTGTCGTCGCACAGCGCCACCCCAGCCCCGGCGG
This sequence comes from Indri indri, assembly GCA_004363605.1. Lineage (NCBI taxonomy): Eukaryota > Metazoa > Chordata > Mammalia > Primates > Indriidae > Indri > Indri indri. The sequence goes on along the minus strand of RJWJ010012467.1, from coordinate 37,181 downwards.
CGGACTGCCCCGCCTTAATTTGCCCTCGGTTTGCATATTACGATAGTCCCTGGGAGTTTTGGGAACAGTTTGAGATCTTTTACGTCTGCAAGCGTGATATGTAGGTGTGCGCTCTAGAGACAGCAGCACGGAAATCACCGCAAAGCCCCCGCTGTAAAGCAAACCCCTCTTGGAAGAGATTCTGTTCTGATTTAAACTATTATTTCCCATTGGAAAAAAGTGGATCGGAATGAGTATTAATTGCTTCCTGCAGCATGTTCCAAAGCGGGTGAATGCGAAGTGGGGAAAGCGGGGTGAAGAAAGTTACAGGGGTTGCTGGGGGTTGCTGGGGCTTGCGCAGGGTGGGGCGGCCGCCCGCGGGGCTCCACTCGTGGCAACGACCCTCACGGTCGCGTCCCGCGCAGGGCGGCTGCGCGCGTCTGACCCGGGAACCCTCGTTTGCGGGCTCGGTTTTTTTTTTTCCGAGGCACACGCTTTGGGAGACACTGCATTAACGCAATTGCCTCTCCCGAAATGAGGAAATAAAACTCTCAACTGGGCTCAAAGGGGAAATTTGATATGTTAGTGGAAAGATCGAGGTTGTTTATTGTTTTATCTTTATAACTCAGAAGAAGCCAGGGTAAAATTCTTATAATGTTACTAATCCCATGAACATATATTTCCCAGACCCTAGAAAGAGCTGTTTTAAAAAATGTTATTGCAGCAAAAAAAAAAAAAAAAAAAAAAAAAAAATACTACTTGAAATACAGTTCACTCAATGTGATTTAATTTTTACACCTTTTTAAAAAAAACTTCCTATAATGACATTGCAAATGAGAAAATAAAATCTTTTGTCAGACAGTTTTGATTTTTGGTTTATAAAACATAGCCCAAACCGTTAGTCAAGCGTATGATATAAATAGACTGCTCTGTTCATAATATTTGTGAGAAAACATACAGTCACCAACTCTGAATTTACAGATACCAACTCTGGATTTTCAACAAAATATGTTTGATTCTTATTTATGCAAAATGTCTAAACAATATATTCTACTGCTTTTTCGTATTTAAATATGGCATCGTTCTGTACATATCATTTTGTATCTTGCTTTTTCAATCAATATTTTGTAGTAAAAATGCAGAGTTTGCATGGAAAGGAATCGCCAGCTTTATCCTAGTAATCATCTTGGGAATGGGAGAAGAGGGGGTTAAGGCCTCAGCTGTGTCTGTAATGTTTTGTTTCTTTTAAAAATAAGCAAGAGAATTGAAGCTAATAGGGAAAAAAATGTCAATATCTAGGTAGTTAAACAAGGGTAGCTTTGTTTTTTTTTTTGTAAAAAATTATTTTCTGTACATTTAATGTGTTTCATTCTTTAAATGAAATAAAAGAATATATGTAAAACTCCCTAAATTCCTGATCAACTGGCCTTGGCTGGTTATGTCTAATACACCTCATTTCTTTAGTTGCATGGTCAGAATTACACACTATTTCTTTTCCATGGGGTTTGAAAATAGTTTCATAAATGCGTACAGCTATGGCTTTGTTAGTTCTTCTGAGCAGACCTAATAAAACCAACAGAGGGGCTCAATAGACACTTATTGAATAAATTCATTATATTTCAATTCTTTGGCTGAGATTTGCATTTAGTATAACTTTATCTTCTTTCATTTTGTAGTGATTTGCTGTAAAAGATACTTATCCTTCTATTTAAATTGTGTGCTAAATTACTTTAGCAACCAACAGTTCAGGGTCAATTGCTAGTTCTTCAGCCTGAAAAGAATAGCTATACTTTATCAAATGCTTAAGACATATATCAGGCACTGTGCTAAGCGCTTTTCCTGCTATTAATACTATTACATTTAACTCCACAACAAATATATGTGAGAAGTCTTATCATTCTCATTTTACTGATGAGGAAACAGAGGCCCAGAAAATTATATAACTTATCCATGGCTAGACGGGCTAATAAATGACATTTGTGTTCCAGCTGAAACCCATGCTCTTAAGTACTCCATTGCCCTCGGGAGATGTTATTAAGCTTATTATTACAATTCAGAGTAATATCCCCATTGAACATCATGTTTCTTCAATTCTTAGGTATGTATTTTTAATCACATTTGAAAGTGATGATATTGGAATGGTCTTCCAGTTGATGTGCACATATGGGGTGCTGGTGGTGTCCCCACCTCTCTGTCCAGCCTGGAGCTGCTGAATAGAGGCGAGTCACAGTCAGTGGTTTTGTACAACCAGTGGTGTGCCCTCTAAATCACAATGTACAGGCTACTGTTAGAATCAGTAGATTGTCTTTTTATCACAGCCTTGTGATCATTTTAGGAGGCATCTCCTATCCTACACTGCTGTTAATCCTTTCACCTCACTGAACCAGCTCTGCTCAGCATCACATAATGGTACTTGCGTTCTTGAGTAACCCGAATGGGTAAATCTCCTTACTTTTTTCTTCTTCTTATACATTAAAAAATGCAATGTTGTTTTGTTGATTTCCATGCCACCAACTGGCTTTTTAAAGACCAAAGGGAGAGTCTTTGACTTTACTTGCTGCCATTTAAGAAAATTTCACAGTGGCCAGGACTTAATTTCATCAGGAAACATTCTGAACTTCGGTTAAAATGTAAAATGCTTTCTTAGCCCCGGGATAAAATAAAATTTCATTTGCTTTTACTTTTCTGCAATAACACCAATAAGGAGATATTGCCAGGGGCACAAGGGAAGCCAATTCTATAGCTAAACAGATCGGTGATAAATCTACTTGCCAAACCCTGAGCATACCCCCTGAACGAGTGTTAGGAACACGTACATACACTCTCATATTCCCCCCACCCCAGGTTAAGGATGAGATTTTCCTAAAATAACTTAATGTCCTATTACTGATTCTCACATTCTCAAATTCCTCATATATACGCAGACTTTAGCATGGGTTTGGTGCATAGTTATGAAGTGAAAACACCACCTTGATTAACAGGTAGCATTTATTGAGTGATAGCATTGTTGAGTGATGACTATGTGCCTGACCTCATTCTAAGCACTTTAATCCTAGGAGTTTGGTACCATGTTATCCCCATTTTTCAGATGAAGAAATTGAGGCACAGAGAAGATAATGAAATTGCCCAAGGTCTTGCAGTTGGTGAATAGCAGTCTGGCTCCAGAACCCTTTCTCTTTGCCTGTACACTGTACTGCCTCTTGTTGCATACCTAAACCAAATACAGGTTTCCAGAAAATGCTAGACAAAACTCTGAACAATTATGATGATGATGATAATTCTGGCAACCACTTAATGGGTCTTTAACTGTGTACTCAGGCACTGTGGTAGGCTTTTCCCACACATCATCTCATTTAATCTTTACAACCTAGGGGCTTAGATTTTATTATCCTTATTTTATAATTGGCATAACTGAGGATTAAGAGCTCAAGTAATTTGCTCAACGTCACAGGACTAGTTATTGGGTGACCTGGAGTTTAGAAAAGTCCATAGCCAGCGCTCATGCCATTGCCTACCTTCCACGCTTGTACAAGTTCCAGATCCAGGAAGTAGAGAGAACTAGGATGTTCTTCTCAGAAACACCATAGCCATTATTAATTTCATGACTACTAATGACAGGAGGACACTTGCTACCTTCTCATCTCAGAGAGAAAGTTGGGTATGATTTAATTTTAAAACACTTTAACATCCCTGGGTAAGATATATGCTTTGTGACTTTACAATTGTAGTATTTCTGACAAAAATGAATAGCTCTATTGAACAGGGTCTGTCTTTTCAATTAATGGCACATGAATAGGCAGGGTTAGAAAGGTATAAAAACGACTGAAGTTTTTCCTCCATATTTGCTCATAAATACTGGTTGGGAAAAAAAAGATGCAAGAAAAAATATCCTTCAATATATAGAGATTTCCCATCTCTTTAAATTTACTTAGATCCAGTTAATGAAAACAAAGATTCCAAGACAGGGAAGCAATGGTGCAAGTCTCAGGAGGTGGGATTTCTTCTGGTGAGAGCTGAAGGCCAGGAGCCTGAAGGAAGATTCTGGCATGTTTCCCACGTGGAGTGGGCATCTGCCCAGCCAAGGAGGCATACCTAGGACCTCTCACCTGTGAATGCGTGCCACTGGCACAGGCTGCGGGTACCACAGGCTCTGCGGCCACGGTTTGTCTTGGAGCCCCCTCGCATAAGTTCCATTTGAACATTACAGACAAGGCTGTGGCTTAAGTAGGTTAAGTCATTGCCCCAAGGTCGTAAAACCAGAAAGAGGTGAAGCCTAAATCCAATCCCACGTAGGTCTGAATTCAAGGCTGGTGCCCTTAACTGCTGGGCAATCCCATCTTTTGTTCCTAGATAGTCAAGAGTCTTAGCAGATGGGGAGTGAGGGTCAGGGCATTTCTGATGATAGAATGCCCCCACTTGAGGCCATCTCAGCAGACCTAACCTCACCAATCTATCAGTGGAGGAAAACACGGTTTTTAAACTTAGGTTGAGATTTTAATGTTATTATCTCTGTGTGAACTTTCAAATGTAAAAAACAGTTGATGTCAAGAACTCAAATGAAAGAATCTCTAAACACATTGAGAGTCTTCTCTTTGTACCTTTTCTGGGAAAGCTCTAAGAGATGTTTAAGGAATTTAAAATGGGTTGGGTGTAGTAACACTGCTTTATATGATATTTTGAGCAAGGCTAATTGTATTAACCTGATTCCAATGTATTCTTACCTTCTATACCACACTAACACAAGCCAAAGAAATACACACACACACACACACACACACACACACACACACACACACAAACAACAAATCATTTTGCCTGTCTTTTCTTGGTGTAATTTGACCATAGGGAGTATCAACACTATTTCGTAAGGCCCAAACAAGTATCTCCGTGCCAACAAATGAAGGACACGTACCTTTTTCTGGGACGATGACTGTGTTTATATTCCACAGATTAAAAAAAAAAATCATAGAGCTATATGGCTGTGGGCAATTTATCTATGGAAATGTGAGTATTTTGACTCTAGGACTCTTTCTGCACTAGGAGGAGGATGTGACATCATTGGGCATGTGCGTTAAAACTCAGACAAGATTTCATGAGTGGGCATTCTTGATTTCTCTGTCAATGTAATTTTTTTTTTCACTTTAGGAGATTTGTGTGCCATATCCAATAAACCGTCATAACACAGTTTCTAAAACAAAAAATTTTTAAGTAAAGTCAACTCTTATTCAATGTATGCACAGTACCAATCAATCTTCTACTTCGAAGATCATTTTCCTGTGGCTACTTACAGGCTGGGAGAGCTAGCCCTGGGATTGGGGGCTGGCAAAAGCCAAACAAAGCAAAGGTTGTAACTCTAGCCCCTGAGAATTTGTAAGTGGCAAAACAATCAGCCATTAAATCATCCAAAGAATAAACTCCTAATAATTTCTTCTAAATAATACAGCCTTTTTTTTCATCACAAATATTCCAGTGGTCGGGCATAGTAGTGCATTTTACTTGGATATTGGAACAGAAAAATCAGAGGGTAATACCCATTTGTGGATATGGTTTCTATCTTGAACTCTTGAAATTTACATCTCAAGGGCCACTCGCCTGGCAGTGGTGAAGCAGGGTGTTCTGTATCTGGGCAGAGGTCTAGGAAGCAGCTTCTGGGACCAACTTGATGTGAGTATGAGTTATAGATATTAAAACCAACTTTTCCTCCACACCAATACCCCAGCCCCCCAGGAATCTTAATAGGCTTTTGAGAGCCTCCATTTAGAGCCGGCTGCATAAAATCATCCTTTGATGAAAAGGGATTGGAACAAGGGTTAAAGCAGACATCGAAAGGTTACTGTAGAGGGCACGGTGTTCATACAGCCCTCCTTTAATATGTGTGGTGTGCACCTGTGATAAGATGATTCATTACACGGGGCCTCTCTTTGACAAGCTCCATCGTTCAGCCCTCGGGGTTCTGACGGGACAATCCTGCACCCGCCCAGGAAATAAAACAAGGTCAGCTTTTTTTCCCTGGGATGTAGACAGAGACAGTATAGCTTATAATGCATCTTTGTTTACTCTTTATGTAAAATAAAAACAGGGTTCAAGGCATCACAATTACTGTTCTGCACAGAGCAGGCCCAGCCTGGAGTAGGTAAACATACTGCTACTAAATAAATAACTCCAGGAGGAAAAATCCTTGTGAGGATTCCAGGTCCTACTCCCTTGTGTTTCATGATCATAAATAGCCACATTGGAGAACGAAGTGGCCTTACCGCTGAGGCTGGGCTCTGGGTCAGGGCTTCCAAGGGAGGATACTCCTGACAGCATCAGTTTCATTTCTTACTTGCTTTTATGCAGCCTTTGGGTTATTGGGTTGTCTGAAGCTCTGTTAGTATCTTGGTGACCATGATGTGGGCACATTAGCAGTGTAAGGGGACGGACCCGCTCTCATGACATAAAGAAGGTTTACTGGCCCTGACAAACTGAAGTAAATTTACAAGCATGCAAGAGACCTCCTAGCTTCCGTGACAGTCAGCGAGGGGTGGGGCCCTGAGGCCGACTTGCAATTGGCTTCATTCTAACTCACCCTTTTTTCTTTGTTGCTTTTATAAGACTTCTTTGTCACCTTCCCGTACATTCAGAAATTGGCTTTAGTAAGACCAATTTAGAAATCTTACAGCAATTAAGGAAGGAAACAGACCAGTTTCCCCCATTATCCAAGTTTAAAAAAAGTGAAAAATAAAAAAGCAAAACTGAAATTTTATTTTTAAAATTTAACTTTTTTTTTCTTTAAAAAGAATGCCCTGGTAATGAAAGGTAACCTCTTTAATTAAGGTCATAACATGAGTCATCTATAGAAATAAAAACAAAATAAAAGTTTGACATTCTAGAGGAAGGAAAAAAAAATCTTGTTTCTAAAATATAGAAACACCTCCCAACCCTTCTTCTATTCTTGACATTGCTAGTAAACATTATTTATTTGCCTCGAATAGATGCGGTTACATATCACTGTCATGCAAAAGAAATTCATTTCCTTTCCGAGTTCAATCTGCCATAAAAATTCACTCTTATTCCCATCTCCCACTCACCTGTCCTTGTGCATTAGTAACTAGTTGACCTGTGACCCCCTGAAGACTGGAGAGGGCATTGCCAAAGGCCTGTGAGCTTGCTATGGAGCTCATGGCTGCTGCAGCCGCTGCAGCCTGACTTGCTAGTGGATTATTAACCAGCTGCAAAGAGAGAAAAGATCACTGTGAAAACCACCAAGAGGCACAGGCACAGCACACGGACACAACATTGACTCAGGGGAGGTAGTTCTCACCTCAGTTCGCTCATGCAAAGGGCCTGGAACCCATTAGAGGGGCCTCGTGAACATTCCAGCAGAAGCTCTGGGGTTTGGGGGAGGATGGAAACGCAGCTGGAAGGAAAATGTTCTCCACCAACACTGGGCTGCTTCATGGAGCCTGGGTTTAGGGCTACCCCAGGAGGGAATGAGCCTGAACTCAAGGGCTGAGGTGGGCTATTATGATCTTCCCAGGTAGCCGAATGATTTTGGAGAAGTCCCTGGCTTTTGTCCTCTAGACTAAATAAAACTCCGAGGAACTGTCTACTTTCCTCGAGGTAACCAGGCAAATAGGGGTGTAAAACAGGGTTAGGGCAGGGGGAGGAGAGGAATAGATTTCAGAATTCCTATCAATGAATTTATAATTTCCATTTGTGAATTGCACTTTCTTTTAGGGTCATTCGGTGAGGTAGGTGTCCCACCTCACTTCCTTCTTTGAGGGAAGAAGGAAACCAAAGCTGGTAGAAATGGAAATCTACAGCCTTTATGCTCTCAGAGGGCAAATCTAAGGTTGGGATATTTTGGGCGTTCATCCTCATCATGGGATTCAAGGCCAATGAGAAAGGCCCTTTGATAAATGGTCAAGTTGACATCTGCTTACTGTTTTAGCTACTATATGGCTTCCCTTGGCCTTTTTCCTGGCACAAGAGCGAAGCAGAGAGGGAGAAAGAAAGAGGGGGAGAGAGACCTGCTCTGGGAGGGGGTTATGGCTGCCAAAATCTGTTTTTTCATGGAGACCAATTCAATATTCTTCTTCCTGCCAATTTTCCACGCCACAGGTTTTCAGGCCTTCTGACCATGAGGCAGAAGTGTGGCTTGAACTAAAATCTGCATTTAGGTTAATGACTAGATATAAATTCAAGAAACAGTTAAACTATTTTCACAGTATTGGTTTTGATACATGAATTTCATTTGTATTTATTCTAGGGTGTTATTTTTTCCCCATATAGTTTCTCTCAAGTACAACAATTGTGGTGTATAATAATTCATTTTCCATCACCAGTTCCCACATCCATGAAATTCCTGCGTTTTAGCAGAAACCTGCCAAGACTAAGACTTGGTGGAAAAAAATTAATGCCATACTTAATTCAAATCCTGGAAGCTCTTCCAGAAATACCTCTTTTACTTTCTTCTTTACTCTCTTCATTCTGTCTCATTCTCTCTTCTCTCCTTTCCTTCTTCTCTCTTTCTTTCCCTCAAAATGTATTTTATTACTTAATTCCTTTGGAAATTTGCCTAGAGTTTATATCATCTGATGAAGAAGAAAATACTAATTATCAGAGGAAACATCAAAAAGGACAGAAATTTAATAATTCTTTTTTCATTAATGTGATATCCATATCTTACTGGTTTCTTTATTCATTTATAACCAAAATTCATGTAACTAGTTCTACAGTAATTTTGTTGTCCTAGTGCATTTTTTTAAGAAATGAAAATCCATTTTAAGTTTACTTTATGTCTTTTGCCTTTATCTCTCTCCTAAAAGACAATAATGATTTTCTTTTTAAGGAGAAAAAAAATTCTCATTCATCAGCCTAAAGAGAAACCCTGTCTTATCCCAGATTACCACCATGGGATTTAAAATTCAGGTTGGTTTCGATCTTGGTTTTCTGTTTTTATAGTGTATGTGAGGTTGAGTAACGGTATGTGTCCAGAGAACACTCTTTCCTTGTTTTTAGCTTGACTACCTAAAGTGAGAAGAGTTCATATTGTGTTGTTTTTTTTTTTTTAACCCTTGAAGTAAGAAGAGCTCTTAGGGAACACTTTCACAAAACTGCCAGTACAGACACTGCCCACTGGTCCACCGTTCTTAGGCCATCCGTCAACTGCCATGTTCACATTTCTTTTATGCAGTGCACGTTGAAATCGTAATGAAACTCCTGAGTTTCAGGGAGATCTCGATATAAGCTTCTTAATTTTCAAAGAAAGATTAAATTATGTGCAGTTTGGTCTTAATGTTGAATATGCAATTTCATCTATGAATTTTGGGTGAAAAACTTAAATCGGTACATACAAAACGCTCCCTGAAGAAGATAAGCAGCTACTCTATTTAATGAAGAAAAAATATTTTTAATAATTATAAGACATTTCCCTAATACCTAAGTCAATCAAAAATTCATATAGGAAATTATGGAATTACTCTCTGGATACAGTACAATAATGCACATTGAGAATTCCTTACATTTAGGACACTAGTGTATTGCTCAGTTACAGTCCCATGTATTTGCTGTAAATCCAGGTATTACATAAAGGGTAAATGATCGTTCCGCATATAAAACAAAGTATCTACTTAAGATTGAGCTTCTGAGCCTTTGTGTTTTAGGGCCAGAAATGGGTACACTTCAATTGCTTTGGAAGGTTGCTTCAGCAACCGCAAATGTACAAGTTTGTTTCATTTTAAATGTTTATTTCCTCTGTATCCTGGTCTTAGTTCGAAATCCAACTTGTTCCTCTTTTTGCTGCCTTTCCCTCTTAACGAAGCAAATGCCAACTCCATGACTCTCTTACTTCCTACCACGCACCCCAGTGGGTCTTTGTGAAAGGTGTCTGGGCTCTGGGGAGACACCCTGCTGCCCCTGTAGAACTAGAGCTAGGACTTCAGTCATGGAGTGTGGTGAGCACAGACAGTGGGTTTGAGCCAGTCTGTAAGCCGACAGCATTTCAGGTGGACCATTGCTAGTGTTGATGGATGCAGCTTCATAAATATCTTCTGGCTTTTCTGTCTGTGACTGCCAAGGCAGGGATGTAATACGCATTAAGATACGTGGCAGGGAGGGGGAGGGGTGGCGGGGAAACCGTACGTGTTCTCATCACCTCGGGTCACGTCTCCCTGTATCGTCCCCAGTCATGTCATGTTAGCGGTGTTCCTATCAATACTTCGTCTTGATTGGAAACTCTGGGTTAGATTTGGACAGCGGGGAGACCAGTCACAATAAATGCACATAATGAGCATGTTAACGTTCCAGGACCATCTGGATATTTTGAAGCTGCTGCCAAGTTTATGCCTTCACATCTTTCATTGCCAATGATGGTCCAAATGAAGTCTGATTGTATTACACGGTCATGTTTCCAACAGACCAGCTCAAAAGGCACACTGAATTCTGGTGCATGCTTGTTTATAAAAGGCGAAGCTTTCAAAGCGAGGATTTGCAGAAGGCTAGAATTTTTATGCTACATCCAAATGGATTCTGGGCCTTGAATACATCAAGTTACAGTTTCAGAGTCAAAAACCCACTAATAGCATTGATTTCTTAAGACAGTTTTCTCCGTTCTAGAATTTTAGAGAATAAAATATCAGAATAATTTTTTAAAAATACTTTTGTACCAGTGAGGAAGGGCTCCAAACCTCACATTCCCCCCCATCCATCCGTGAATGCTGTTGAGGGAATCGGCTTTGACACCCGACTGCCTTGGTTTGTGGCTTTAAGTAAACCATGCTTCATTTTCTCATGGATAAAACAGGTGTAAAAACATAAGTGCACGTGTAAGAATAACATCTATTGGATGTTGGGTAGGGGGGAGGGGGGAGGGGGAGGAGGGGACGGGTATATGCACACACAAAGAGTGCAATGCGCACCACCCGAAGGATGGACATATTTGAAACTCGGACTTGGGGGGGAGGGTGGGCAAGGGCAACATACGTAACCTAAACATCTGTACTCCCGTAATATGCTGAAATTAAAAAAAAAAAAGTGAAAATAAAAAAAAAACAGGTGTAAAAATACTACTACTCACAGGGTTAGGATGAGAATTAAGTGAGATAACACATACAAAGTTTTAGAACAATACCTAGCATATTTCATGTTCTTAATAAATCTCACTAATATTCTCACAGTTCATACTGTGCAAGAGGATTTTGAACTAATCAATTTATCAGAATTAGAACTCGCTTCCATGAGTATCTTCTTACTCTGGAAATAATGTGAACAGGGGTAACGATTCTTGATTTTTACAGCAATTTTATTTTACTGTTTTTTTAAAGGGCAGCTTGAAAGCTGTTTAAAAGTATTTTAGAGTGGAGGGCATCAGGAAAAAAGTATTTAAAACACAGCTTCACCCTCTTGTCTTGGGCCTCTCCTATGGGATGGGACTGGCTCATCTATAGAGAAAGTAGTGTTTAGATTGTGAAGCCAGAGTCAGTAGGTGACGGGCGAGCGAGAGAAGACATTACCTTCTTTATAGCACATTTTCCTCATTTTTAGTTTACGACATTTGTTGGGGTCCCATAAGAACACCCATTTTGGAGTTTGATCCCTGTCTCATGTCAAACTATTGTGAATGAGTCTATCCCACAGTTGCTGATTTGATAGTGAGGGCATGCGGGAAAAGGATTTTCAAAAAATTTTCCCTTAGGATTTGCAACGATTTATTAATATTTCTATGACCACACATCAATATGGATATCGGGTGCCCATCTCCTAATGAGAATAAATCTGTATTTCCAAATCTATATGCTTTGTGTATCTCCTTGTTGTCTGTGGACATTAAATGGTGATGAGAAAAAATACTTTGACCAAGTCTCCCCAAGGAGCACCCTTAGATGATGTCGTATGTATGACATCATATAGATGTCACCATAGATGATATCATTACATGATGGAGCAGGGTTTTTCTCCAAGTCACCACCCATGTTCTCTTTCTCTGAAAGACTCGTATTTTGCATCCTGGAAAGAATTCAGGTTTCTTAAATCTGAACATTAGTAGTCATAATATTTGTCATGCAAATGTGCAGATTATATGATTCTATTATTACAAATCTCGTTTATAAAAATATGGTAGCATGATGAGACAATTTAGCGACTGTCTTATATTTCTATGTTTATGTCTTTATTCCAAGAGGGCTTATGAATGCAGCAGGCTCAAAACCTTTCTTTGGAGCATAATTGCCCATGATCTATAGTTCTATCATTCTCCTCATGAGCTATGTGGATTTTATAGAGTATGGATTTTGGAGCAGCTCTTTTTTTTTTTTTTTTTTGCTACTAACTTTTCAATTTAGAACTCTGGAACTGTGGTGCCATTTGTTTTTAAATGAGGATATTCATAAATGCATTCATCACTATTCATTCCTCATTTAAGGTTTGAAATGACTCAGCAGTGGCTGTCTAGAAACAGCAGGGCAAATGCAGCTTTTGAGTTTATTTACATACATTAGGGCTTTGACTTTTCCTGTGTGTGTGAAAAGCATGTCTCTTGGTTCTTTGGGACTCTTCTAACAAAATCAGTACTTCTACTTTTTACCCTCAAGTCTCCTTATAAAAGGTCAAGAAAATACCAGCAGACAAATATTGAAAGGCTGGCCATATTCATCTCAACAACTTGCTTGATGTGTGTTTTGACCAACTGGGCTTGTCCCCTTGGTCTCATGATTATTATTGTGTTATAAGACCCTTGTAATAGCTAGAAACTAGCTTTGTGAATTTCAGTATTGAGCCATGGTTTGCTACTTGCTGTCTGCCCCCACTTCCCTGAAGAGGTGGCAGTGTGCTAGATGCTGACCATCCAACTTTTTGCTAACCCACTGAAAATCTCCTTGACCACTGCTGAGAGATCTCTGGGGCTGGGGTTCTTGAGATTTACAGTGGCAGCTCTGAGGCACTGCTTTCCCAAGATAAGGATGGACTATATGTGCCCCTGGGCCACAAGCACTGCTGTGACATCAGTTAAGGAGGGGCATTCTCTTCTTTTGTGTAGCCTCACTGGTGTGGAGTTTCAGGGGGTGTTGGGCCACTTGGGCATTTAGTGGCTCCTGGAGTTCATTGGATGCAGAGTCAAAAATGAGACTGTACTCAGATGGCTTCACAGTCTGGACATCACTGCAGGTGGGCAGAGGGGACTCTCCAGGAGCACACATGGACATTCTAGAGAGTGTTCTAGAAGTATACTGGAGAGACAGGTAGATCCTGCGGGGGCCCGGGTCCAAGTTATGCAGGATAATCGAAGAGATCTGCCCTGGGGGAGCTTGGGCATGCTTGAGGGGGAGGAAAATGAAACAAGTCTGGCTGACACACTGTGATTTGGTGGCAGACTATTAGAAAGCTCTCCAAAGGGATGCATTCCTTTTTTATTTTCAGGTTTACTGATAACATAGCCAAGCCCAGAGTTGAGGGGGAAAACTAGCTTTTAACTTAACCCAATACATTTATTTGATTTTGAAGTAGAGAGGTCAGCATTACGGAAACACACCAACTCTAAATCAGATTTTATCCAAGTTCTATGTAGACAAATACTGTATTACAACAAGCCTACACATTTCATTTCCTTTTCTGTCTAGTCCTCCATTTAATAACCTGAAAAATCTATCTTTTTATTGAGTTTCATGCTATTTTCCTACTTACATACAATAGTGCCACTCTTACCAATTGCCTATTGTCATGGCACATTAGTTAGGTGAATTTGTTGATATTTCAAAATTACTCTTTTTTTATTCTATCATCCAGTTTAAACAAGTGATTGGAAGCACTCCTGTGATGAAAGTTTTTTTTTAAAGATAAATCGTTGTCACGCTACAGCAGTTGGTATTATTCTAGTTTCTAGCTGTAGAAGAGCATAATACACTCTACCCGTCCAAGCCTAATTTACTTCATGTAGTTCCCAACCCTTGTTGAGTCCCTGCAAGGGAAAATAGGTATTAGTGAGTACAGAAGAAAGACAAGAAAGGATGGGGGACTCGAAGAAAGCCGAGGCACAGCTTCTGCCTTGATGGAGCTTCAGGACAATTTTGTTCATCAGGTACTTCCTGATAACCCCAGCGCAGGCTCTGTGCCAGCCCCAGGGACACAGAGGTGAGTAGACAAGAGCCTCTTGCCTTGGGGCACTTTCAGTCCAGTCACCCTGCCTAGGCAGTGCTGTTCAGAAAAGGGCGCAGGAGCCTCACCAGGCTGCGGGGAATATGGGAGATTTCCCAGGGAGGGCTGCTTTGGACCTGAGTCTTAAAGGATGGTTAGGAGTTGATTGTGGGGGAGGTGAGAAGCGGAGAGGAAAAAGCTTCTCAACCACCAGGAATAGCATAGTCAAAGACGTGGAGTCAAGAAGCAGGATTTTGTGTGTGTAGAGCACGAGTTGGGCACTTCTGGTATTTTAGGGCACATGCAGTAGAAGGAGGGAAGCAGCAGATGTTGAGGGAAGGCGCGTACTTAGGGAAGGAGGACTTTGTACATCAGTTCATTTTTTCTGTAGGCAAGGGTGGAGGGAGGCGACCAGATCTGAATTTTAGAATGATTACTTTGGAGACTGAGTTGGACTGGGTTGGGGGGAGGTCAGGCTGGAGGCAAAGGAGAACAGGGGGCAGCCGGGAAGAGGGCAGAACGATAGGGTTGTTCTTAACTGGGAGGAGGGGGTAGCTGGGGGTAACTGCACACAGAAGCACTGTCTGCTTCACCATTCATTCACTCAGCAAACACTGAGCATTGACTACGTGTCAGGTTTGGTTGTGGTCTCCCCCCTAGAGAGCTTCTGGGGTGTGGGGGAGACAGATGCATAGACAGATAACAGCCAGTGGGTACAGCCAGTGGGTACAGCCAGGGTAGGGGTATGCTCAGTGAACCGTGGAAACACTGGGAACTGGTTAGCTCCATGGGGGAAAGAGGAGGCATGTCAGAGAAGCTTCAATTGATAGAGCTCAATCTTGAATAAATCACAGATCCACTAAGCAGCTAGGAGAAGACAGTTAGTTGAGCAGGAAAAAGTATGAGCACAGGATTAGGGGATATCAGAAATCCTGCTGTGTTCCAAATGTCCAGGGCACAGCTAGGGCAGGAGATGGAGCTAGGCAGGAACCTTCTGAGCTGGGTTTTGAAGTCAGAGAAAGAAGTTGGGAAAATATCATTAGGAAGCCCACGTGCGAATGGTGTGCGTGAGTTCATGAGGTATAGAATGCTTCCTGAGCAATCGCCCTGCAAGCAGTTGCTATGAAAATACCTAAATTTTCGTATCCTTTGCAACATTATGGAGATAGTCTTAA
The DNA here is from genome assembly GCA_004363605.1 of Indri indri. Taxonomy (NCBI): domain Eukaryota; kingdom Metazoa; phylum Chordata; class Mammalia; order Primates; family Indriidae; genus Indri; species Indri indri. The sequence goes on along the minus strand of RJWJ010012467.1, from coordinate 21,915 downwards.
TAGCTTTGCAGCCCAGGAAACAACACTAATTGATAGTCATCAAGTCATAAAATACTTTCATTTATTTTATATAAAGGGAAATCTAAACTACTGGCTGAAAATTAACAGTTGGACTTTGAATAATAAAAACAAAGCCATCATCTTTAAAAACAGAACGTTCTCTCTCACAAAAAACTACAAACACGGATTTTGAAGGACCACCATGGTATCCATGGCTGGGTCCGTGTGCTAAGACTGAGCTATTCAGACTGGAACTAATACCACTGGCTCTCCTGGGTCTCAGGCCTTTGGACTTGGATTAGAACTGTATCATTGGCCCTCCTGCATCTCCACCTTGCCAACTGAAGATCTTGGAACTTCTCAGCCTTCATAATTATGTGAGCCAATTCCTTATAATAAATCTATTTATTTATCTAAAAAAAGACTGAGCTATGACTTTATAAATTAAATTTTATAAATTAATTAGAAGAGCTCTACTAGTTTATAAGATCTGTGGTTCCTGAGAATCTTCCCAGGATAGATGGATGTCTTCTGTTTACTCTGGGGCTATTTTACTCCTGAATAAGTATATTTTCTCCAGGTTCTATTTTTACCATTGAAACTCAAGAAACTTTTCGTAAATCCAACCAATTCAATTTATCACTTATAAAGAACAAAACATATGCCTCCTCTTCCTTCCATCTCTCTAACCACATTGGTTATTAAAATGTGTTTGTAACAAATGTTATGCATAATATCTTCATTTTATCAACCCATGGGCAAGTGGAGAGCCTTGTTTAAGCTGTTACTGAATTTTAATATTATGCATAATGTTTTGCTTGCCTCATAAAATTTATTCACTGTACAGCTGTTGTAGAAGAGAGAGAGCTAGTCAGAAGATATGCTAGTCTTCCCACAAAATATTACTACATTTGGGTCATATGTTATTTTTTTTAGAGGACCAGTGGAATCAGCCCATTTGTTGTTGGTCTGCTGTTGAACCTTAGAACAACATATACTCTCTCAAATTCACAGTGTCAGATATATCATTTAGGCTATCGGGAGAAGAAAGTACCATTTCTGGTCATGTCACACCTGTGTAAAGTGAGTATCTGTGAAGCAGCCCTGGATCAACACCCATGGGGGTTCCGTCATTGTAAAGAGTGTGGATGAACTTTTGGCAGATGGTTCAAGAACTGACTTTGAACATCACAGGAGCAGCTGCCAGATGTGCTGCAGCATAAGTGCCCAAAGAGAACTACGCCATCAGGAAAAAGAAACTGTCCAAGTTATTAGAGAAAATACGACTCTGTAGAAGTGGAAAGATAAGCACATGAAAGAGAAAGCAAAACAACATGACTAGAATGCTCAGAGGTAAATAGAAATCCTTCTCTGCTTACAAAATATATTGGTTACTGGTTGTTCTAAAAACATTAAGCTAACAGTAAGAACCACTACCTGTAGGAGCCGTGAGCCAAGAAAATATAAAAAGTTGTTATATAGATTGTTTGGGAAGTTCCCATTAATAAAACTGAACATAGGTTTAAAAACATAAAGCTTAATCTCACCAAGAGCAGAAGCAAGGCTGTGTGGGCATTTTCCACATTTAGGGAGAAGAGAGCAGCGAGTCGCTGATTGTAGAAACCAAACTTCCCAATCAGCAAAGAGAAAAATGTTTATAAAAATTTCCTGCCAATACTGGTGACTATTGAGGAATGATGGGCAGAAACCAGGTAACTAGTAATGCAGGAGGGAATGTGAAATCGCGAGAAGTCTGGGCACCTGGGTCCTCTTCCTGCGTCAGCAGCTCCCTGGTCATGCCATCTCACCCTGCCTGACCTGCATGTCCTTGTCTGTAAAATAAGAAGACTGAACCAGATCAATGATTGTCAAAATGTGGTCCCTGATGGCAGTGAAGCCACAGCAGTTTTAGGGATGTGTGTTACAGAGTTAGCCTTCCCTGACGAAAACCCCTGATACAAATGGACGTTCACCAATCAATCATTCCTGTGCCTCCAAAAGCAAGATTTGCTCCCTTCCCCCAGATCTCTGCAGGGCATGGGGTGGAAGGCCAGCTCTAGAAACTGGCAGCTTCTGGAAGAAAGTGCTTTCCTCCAGGGTGGCTCTCAGAGGGTGGTCCTGGGAGGAGCCACCTCAGCCTCACCTGGGAACTGTTAGAAATGCAAATTCTCAGCCTCCACCCCAGACCAGCTGACTCAGAAACTCTGGGGCAGACTAGATAATCTCTCAGCTTCCTTGAAATGGCAAAAGTCTATGGTGATGCTAAAATGGAATAAAATTTGGAACAGTGCTATAACTTTTCTGAGTTCTACTCCTGTAAGAATTATGAAATAAATATATTGACTAAATATAATTTTCTGAGTCTGCTTTACCAAGTGGGAACACATGGCTGGAAATAAGTATGTAGCGAGTCAGGGCTTGTAGCAAGTTTCTAAAACAACTGTGCTGTTCACTGGCTTCTGGGTTGGCTTCCAGCAGCCCATGGGCAGCAGCAGTAGGTACGTGAACACCTCTGGGCTGTGACATGATTGGGACCAGGGGCCTTTCCAACACTATCAGAGCTGTCACAATGTTCTATCATAGGGAACAGCAAAATAATTTTAAACCTATAACAGAGTTTTAATAAAAAACTAATTACCTGATGTTAAAAGATAACTAACTGCAAGTCAACCAGACAAAGGCTTTCAAGGATTATAGCCAAGACTAAGAATAGGCATAGCTCAGTTTTGCCTGTATACTGGGAACCACTGCAGAAGGCAGGAAAAGAAAGGAATGGTCAGTACTATGAAATTTAGGCTGAAATACACCTGCTGGGGATTTGTATCAGGATAATAATTTTAGTATGGAAACTCCAGAATAATCTAAGTTTTGAGGGGATATATTCTTATGCCAGATGGTAGAAAATTTCACTCATGCTTTGTTTGATTTTTGAGATTAGCATGTACACTGCTTAGTTCTAGTTCTGTATATCACTTTCTTAAAAAATGAGAGAACATTTTATTATTCTTTATGTCTTTAGCTTCTCAATTGCCACACATGGAGGAAAAATAAAGCAAAATGGAAGTTCATGATGTTTTTAGAACAATGTACTTTTAATTTGCAGCTGTACATGCTAGCAAACAATGATATTTTGGTAGAACACTTGAGAATTACAGCAATTCCCAAAGTGTGTTTCGTGGAACCCTGGTCCTAGGATTTGCTCTGGAATAAAAGGTTTGGGAATAAAATAGGTTCGAGAAACACCACATGAATCATCTACCTCTTCGTGATTTATGATGCATCTCAGCATGTTAAAGGTTCTGAAAGTTGTCCATGGTAGAGAAATCTGTTCAGCTTGTTTAACTCTGTATTTTCCAACATTATTTAATCATAGTACCCCCTTTTCATGTAATATCACTCACATGCCTTAGGGTTTGTGTTCATCTATGTTATACACTTTGGGAAAAGCTGGGTGATGTATGACTTTATTATCTACAGATTTAACAAATGGGCTGATGGAATAAGCATGTGATCCACCTTGGCTAGTCTCATCAACTGTATCTAAAGGAAAGACTTTATCTTTCAAACATAGATGCTCCACAAACCATCTAGGTCTGGAAAACATTCCCTCTGGTGCTTTTAAAAATGTTCATGCAAATTGGTAAAGATGAGATTTATTGATTTAAAAAAAATCATAGAGATTCATGAGCTTTGAGAATCACAAGCATATCTGTGTTACCATTAAGTGCCCATGATGGTAATATTTCTGCATTACTATCAAGTGCAATATTACCTTTAAGTGAGCATGGTCATGTGGGATGGTGTCTTCACTATTATACTACATGATGTGGCACTTTTACATCTCAGAATGAGAAGAGGTCTGAATGGAATGGGATGCAATGGAAAGCAAGCACATATATTAGACAAGAAACTCTTAAGAGGGAAAAACTAGAAAATGGTTCTCTGTACGGATAGATGGAGATTTGGAAAGGGGCCATGTATGTCCATGGGTGTCCATGGGTGTCTACTTTAAAGGCTATAGATTTTGAACTCATCTGTGGCTGACTTGCCTAATTTTGGCTTGAGAGTAATACTCTTTCCTACTTTCTACTCATATGTGCCCTAGCAGATAATTGCTAAACACAGAGAAAAAATGGCCTTTCATTTTGTTTTTAAAACCTTAATGTTAACAAATAAAACCAAGAAACACAAATATATATATATATATATAAATGATATTATAGTTAAGAAAAAATTTGTATTAAGGAGTAAAGTCACATTTCGTTGTCTGTTTTCCTTAGTTTCTATAACCACAACTTTTTTTAACCTTAGAAATATTGCTAAATACATTTTTTGTACCTATAGATCAGTTGTTTTACTTCACAATTGAAATAAAGATAAGTTATTAAAAGATATTGGTTTGGTTATATCCAAAGTTCTGGAAAAAAAATTTCCTTAATAAAAAAATATAGCCATTATAAATTATTAATACAACTAAATCTTACAATTAGGAGCCTGGGTCTAAAATAAATCAATTTTATATTTTAGAATTTGTCAGTGATAAGATTGTCTTGAACCATGTCAAAATAAAACTAAAACATATAGAAGTATTGTTCTGGGAAATAAATATATTTGAAATGTGATATAATCATGTGCTATTGTCTTGTCCCTAAATTTTCACATGTGTGTAGAAAAATAAAATGGTACAGTGACTTGTATATTTCTGAAAATAAATGACACTACTGTGTGTCTTATGACCATTGTTAGTAATACTATGACCACTACTGATGCATTTCTTTGTGACAAACATCTTCTGCAGAAGGAGGAGAGTCAATAAACTGGTGTATATAGATGCCCATAAATTATCCAAAGTAAAACAATAAAATTACGGTAAATAAACTCAAGAAATGTAGTGGAAATTGGATTCCATTTCAAAAACTTTTTGAAACAATCCTATAATTTTCTAAACATTCTTAATGCAGTTCTCTCTCATGAACTTTGTCACCTAGTATTCGAACAGTAATCATGCAATACAGTATAAAATAGGTTATCTCATGTAGAAATGGTTTCAAATATAAAATAGAATTTATGTACTAGCTATTAATTTAACGTAATAGATAGATGAACTTGACAGCAAAATAAAGTCTTTTTCCCCTTTCTGATTTTTGTTTTCTTGGAAGACTAAGTCTATGAAATTCAATTCACCATTATGAGAGTCATTCCACAGCCAACTTTTTTTTTTTGTTTGAAAATCATTTTGATAATCACATAAGGATATCCACAGGCCATTCAAACAGTGGAAGTGAGGAGATGCCTTTTATTGCTCAGGGCCTGTCTTGATGCCTACAAAAGTCGCCCTCACTGTTCCTGCGATGGTTGAGTTTTCCATATGAGCACTGCCACAAAACAGTGAAACCCTTGACCATGAAAACGGATACACGCTCAATCCTGCTTTCACCCCCAAACATCTCCATTCTCTTTTATAAAGTTTGAAAAACATCCACTCTGCTCCTTCCTTGAAGGATCATAACCTGAGTAATTATTATTGCCTAGAAATGACTGCTTCTGATATCCGCTTATTTTACCATTAAAGGATACGAGGCAGACTTTTGGTGGACTGGATGACTGCTTTAAGGTAGGAGGTCTGGTTTTCCCCTGGGAATAGGAGTGGCCTCAGGAATCAGATGAATGTGTTAGATGTGCACTTTTTAAGGGAAGTGACTGAATCTTAGATTCATTCTGTGACTTCTACATTAGCTCAGTGTCTGACAGCCAATGGACGTGATGTTTGATCAAGGCATGATGTTCCATGACTATCAAGACAGCAGCTCAAGAGCAACTGTAGCAAATGAAAACAACTGCTTTTAACAGAACTCTCCTGTGTACAAATGGACAAAGCTAAATAACTGTACCCAGCTGATCAGGTCTGTTGGAGGTTCATTTGGACAGAGTGTGCCCTCTGACACACCAACCTGATGCCAGCGTTCCAATGCAATCCCCTATTCTTTAAAGGGAAAAACTAGTGTACTTGATAGAGATATAATAGAACTGTAGAAAGTACATTAAATCAGCTACATAAACTGTGAAACAAATGCCAGGTTTCCCTGAGTTCTGCCATTGTGGTGTATATTCAAAGATGGCAAGACGGAAGATAAAATAAGGATTGTGAGCACCTTCTTGTGGTGACCACCACCATGGAGAGACAAGCAGGACTGTCTAGTGGGTGAACCCAGCTTCCTGGGGATGAGCTGGTTGGGTGCAGTGGCTTCCTGTCCCCCCCCCTCCCCCCCCAGTGAACGTGCTCCTCATGGGCTCAACCTGTCATGGGGCCTCCTTGTACAACTAGTCCTGGGCAGCTGGTGGTCCCAGATGGACACAACTCCTCTGAAGAGTTGCTGCTCAAGCTGAGACTGTGCCCCACTTTCAGGGCTGAAACAGTCTAAACTCAATACAAGGGGAGCTGCCGGGGTGAGCAAGGCATTGGCTCTTACCATCATCGCCTAACTGGCTTGCAGGCTGTGTATTCAAAGGCCTTTTATTTTTTGTGTTGAAGACAGACTGGAAGGCAACCATCTATCTAAGGATTTATGCACAGGATAAATTGTATTCCACTGTTACTAGATGATCCAATTTATTCTTGCTCTCTTTTGCATTACTTTCAGAAAGTTAAAGAAGGAATTGTAGGTAAAATAAAGTAGGTCTCTAACTTGACTGTGGTCATTATAGAGGGAGATAAGGTGACCTTTCCCATCATAGGTCAGTCCCTGTGCTGTTGCCGGAGGGACCATCCTAAAACATAGGATGACTTCTCCCTCCTGTTTACTATCCTGGCTGGTTCTCCCTTGGCCTCAGAATAGCATCTCACCTTTTGGGAGGACCCCAAAAGGCAGCCACAGTCTGGCCCAGATTTATATTTCCAGCCTCATCTTCACTCTGCATCAGGCATGAGGGAGCTAGGCTAAAAGGGGTGAACTAACTCTGGAGTCATATTGCCTGGGTTCTAAGTCATATTGACTGAGCTGCAGGAGAACTTGCCCAGAAGCACACCCTGTGAGTTCAGTGTGTAGGCTGTCAATGAAGTGCCCTCGGGATTGACCCCTGAAAGAAAGAGGGGGTGGAAGCAGGGTGAGCAGAGAGAATTCAAGCTATGATGCAGGCCTGACCTCTCTTTCAACCCCATGGGAAAGCTTTGGAGTTAGAATGTTCTGTAAGAGTGGCCTGGTTGGGCCTTTAAAGCCCCACGTGAGTAGGTTGTTGGATGTGGGCCATCCTGGAAATGGGCACGGCCTTGGGCGAGGCTTGGGATGGGGAGGCCATCTGCGGCCAAGGCCACCTGGGAGGGGCTGCTGATAGCTGGTAGTTGTGTGCCAAGAGCACTCCCAGACAGCTGGAGCAACACGTCCTCCATTGAAGGAGGCTTTGGGGGGCATCGGAGAGTCCCCGCCCCTAGCCTCTCTAGCCCCAGTTTCCTCCAGTGTCACTGGGGAGTAATAAAAGCATTTGCCTTGGGGCACCTGTATGAAGTTCAACGCTCTGGCATGCAGCAGATGCTTGGTACTACGGATCATCACTGGGCTCTTAGTGCTCCAACCACGTTAAACTTTGCTGCTCCTGGAACCCAACATGCTCTTTCATACCTTGGAGACTCTGACTAGAATATTTCTCTCTCACTGATGAGCTCCTTCCCAACCCAGCGCCAACATGAAAGTCTGTGTTCAAAGTCCTACCCCCAGACAGTGAATTGCTCCCTCCTCTGTTATTCTCACAGTAGCACTTTGTACATGAGCCTTACGTAAGACTTGTCATATCGTAATTAATTCCAGCCATGTCCGATTCCCTCCTGCCCCCAGGACCGTGAGCAACTCAAGAGCAGAGTCCACGTCTTATTCCTCTTTACTTCCTTCTTTGCCCTGGTACTGAGCACAGTACCTTGTTGGGCAAGCAATGAGTGTTTGTTGAATGACTAAATACAAGAATGGAAAAGAGTGGTCATTTGTGACATACTGATACTCTTTCCATTGCAAGGATTTGAGAGTTACAGAACCTCTATTATTTCCTTGTCTAACTTCAGCCTTGGGAAGTCCAGGGTTAAATTTAATGAACAGTTACAGAAATGATATTAGCCTAGCCATTTAATATCTTATTTTCCTTTCACTCTGCATGGATTTTGGTGTTTGTTTTATTGGCTCTGCTCATGAGTATCATATGTTTTTGAGTATAAGCCCTTTCAGATCCCTTTTGGATGTAGGTAGGTTATAAATTACATATATACAAATAAGAATTTAGAATGTTTTCTAAATTCTGGCTTCAGAAACATTTGGATATTACTATCTGATCAGAATTCATCCTTTGCTTGTAAAGATTTATTTAGAGAACACAAACCTTCCAAATGTGTTCTGAGTCAACTTGACCCAATAATTTTGCTCCTATTCTATGTTTATGGGGAGTTAGGGAACAATGTTTTATAGATAAAACATGGTAGGGATTGTGCCCAAGTACGGTCCACAGGGTAGAAACATAAATACTGAAACAAAAAGAAAATAAGAGGATTCATTCATTCATTCATTCATTCAATCAGTATAGATTTACTAAGTCCCTGTCATGTGCCTGACACTGTCCTAGATACTGGGGAGCACAGCAGGGGTCAAAATCAATATGAGCACAAGCTGCCCGCTCTTGGACAGCTTGTATTCTTATAACAGTAAATGGGTAAATAACAACAAGATAATTTTAGGTAGTAGGAAGAAAATAAAAGAGGAAGTTATGATAGAGAGACTTTAGATGGTGTGGTCAATAGAGAGCTCTCTGAGAAGGTGAGATTTCAGGTAAGAGTTTAGAGATGAGATAAAGCCACCCACATAAATATCTGGATGCAGAACCCATGCGAAAGGGAACAGAAAGTGCAAACGCCCTGAGGCAGAAAGAAGCAAGGCTGTTTGCAAACCCTAGGTTTGAAAAATACTTATAATTATTTGGATGTTAGTTATTTTAATTTATACCCAATACACATGGCAGGTTTGTTTACCTTGGTAAAGAACCACAAAACAATTGCAGATTCCAGATGACTCTTTGGTTTTCAACTCATATGTCACCCTACATTTCTAAAGACTTTAAACACAATCACCAATAGGAGCATGCTTTGAGTTGCAGTGTACTTTGTTAAAACTTTAAAAACTTTGTAAGGTTTTTAACATGGCCTTCAGTCACTGGTATTACAAAAAGAAAACAGCCCAGCCATGGTGTCTGGTCCAAGCCCCAGAGCATTTGATCTGAACCAACTGCAAGTATTTCCAAGGACAGAGTATCTGTTATTTTATGAGCCATAACCAATAAAATTCCTTTCTCCAGACTTTAATGGAACAAATGAGAACCACTGGGGCTGGTTTGGATTTATCCTCCATTTCCCGATCTCTAACTGGGCAGTGCTCTGGATTATTGAATCAGCTTTTGGATCAAAGATCTTTGAGTTCCTTACTTGTGAATGATTTGTTATTTACCACATTTTAAGACCTCTATCCGGGGTTCTGTTTGTCATATTCAAATCAAGCATTCTGGGGAGAAGATGATGGCATTAAATCATTCGGCCCTGCAGAATTGAGGAGCATTTCCATGCACTCTCACGTCGCAGGAATGCTGAGAGATAGGCAGTTGACAAATGAAGAAACAGAAGCTCAGAGAAGTTGCACAGGTTTTATAAGTACAAAAACCCCTGACTTCTTAAAACAGGTGCTTTCTCAGTACTTTTGACAATGGCTGTGGCTTTTGTAGATAGAAATGGTGATTAGTCCTCGGGGGCCCAGGCTCTAGCACTCCAAGCACTGGTTTGTTCTGTGATTGTGGACACCTCCATGTAATCTTTCAGAGTTTTGGTCAATAGGATAAGTATCTTGGAGTGACTTCTATGGACTCAGTGCTGATTTCGATACTTTATAGGTGAAGACAAAAGAGGTCAAAGACATATCTCTTAATGCTGAAGAGGTCACGCCACTGGGTTGATCTAACTGGGGGTCTTTGATCTCCTGATCAAAGGTAATTTAACATCATCCTTGTAAAAATAGGCTAAAATATCACAGGAGATAGGGGAATAGAAAGTTTCTGTTGGTGTGGTTCAGACCGAATAGGCTAAAATATCACAGGAGATAGGGGAATAGAAAGTTTCTGTTGGTGTGGTTCAGACCGAGGTTCTTGTTGCATAGATAAAGGAAAATCTCCGATGTCTGGGGTTTCTAGAGTGTAAATCATGCCAGATCACCAGGACTTCTGAATGGCTGAGGGGTTTTAAAAATATTTTTTATCCTGTACATGGAAATCTTAGAAAACGCATTGCCAACTGCACTCCCTCCTTTTACCCTTTATCACTTTTATTACACACAAAGCACAAATTTGTTGTAGAAAACTGTAAAATAAAGACAAGCAAATAAGATATAAATTAAAACTACTCCAGCCCCAGAGATAACAGTGTCAACATTTTGGTATCTGTCCTCTTGGACTTCTCCCTGGTGATGCGTATTTTAACAATAATAGGGGCACAATGTAAGTACTTTTAGGGGAAGGATGATCTTTTTTTATTCACTCTTTTTTACTACATTATATATTATTCATACCTTTTCATACCAATAAATTTTTTGTGCTTTCCTAAGCTTAATGGAATTCCTCATTTTCTTGATGACTCCAGGGCATTATTATGACAATAAGTTGGCGTAGTGTGATCTGCCTGGCTCTCTGCCCCAATCCTATCTTTCTGGGATGTTTCAGGATCTCCATTTGAGGCACTTGCCCTCTCAGATCCACAGTACACTTAGACTCCCCTCTGACTCGGTGCCCTACTCTACGGCTCAGGGTGGCAACCAGCCTCTTTAAACAGGGTCATGGTCACATTCTCTCCTGTTCAAGTTCTTTCCCTGCAAACCTGCAAGGTTCCTTTCAGTCTGACACCCTCTCCCCACCTTTAGTCTTCCAAGCCTCCCAAGAGAGCATGGCTGTGTCCTGGACTCTCGCCTCATCCTGCCTGCCAGGGCCTGCGTCTGCCACATGAATTCCTGGCTCCAGGATTCTGCCTCCTCTCCCTGGGATCTGTGGCTGGGTCTCTCCCTGGGTTGGGGTCTATCCCAGTCACCCACCTCATCCCATCCACTCTCATTCTGGTTCTTCCAGGTCCTCCACCCCCTGCCTGCCCAACCCTCAGTGCTGGTGCTTCCCTCTTTGCTACTGGATCACTTGCACCTTGTGCCTCCTGCCCACAGGCCCGGAGGCCCTGTGCTTTCTGAGTTGCATGTTTCTGCACCCTTCCCATTCTGATAAGCGGCACCATTTTTCTCAGCTGTCCTTGGGCCTGCTTCTAAGGGCACCTCTTTCCCTTCTTATTTGTTGCTTAGAAGCTGCTGTGCTTTTGTAACCAGATAACCAATCTGGATGGATCTGGGTCAGAGCTTCAGGGTCTTCTCTCCTTTAAATAATGTGCATGGACATTTTGACAAAGATTTAACAATTTTTACATTATTATTATTATTTCTTGCTTGTCACTTGATTCTCAACTGTTTCAAAGAGCTAATTTGCTGGTTTCCAATAGGGGAGTTGTTACCCTAGGTGTGGGTGAAAAAATTTGTTTTTCTTGTACTTTGTCATAATATTTCATAGCTATTAGCTCAAGAGCTTTCTTAAAGATAAAAGCAGGTTCCAGAAGAGTTTATATAACTTTGCTAAAGACAGAAACTAGGTTAATAAATGGAAATCAAGAATCCAATCAACTGATTATAGGAATCCGTTTCATAATTAGGTCATTTTTCTGCTTAAATTGGAACAGGAGCAGTGTCCCCTGCAATCATGCAAATATCTTGAGGAGAAGAAACACCTATACACACAAATCAGACTTTTGCAACCTATAGCAAAAGACCTTATTAGGGTTCTCTTGCAAGGAGTTTTGGATGGGCTGGAGAGAGATGAGTTAAGGTGAAATGCCTGTGCCTGGGAAGGTGAAGGAAGGCATTCACCATATTTCTAGAAATGGGGAAAAATGAGGAGGTTGGAGCACTGATCACCTTTTTCCTACGCCATACCATGCTGCGGGATCCCCCATGGGTGACTCTCTCCCTTATTTGGGAATGGGGTCATCAAAGGGCTCGGAGCCTACCCTTCTGCTGCATGTGACACAGGGCTTCTACCAGGGGCCACTGGAGGAACTGGTGGCCTGAGCATGAGTAGAATTTCTGGTGGACATGGTGCCACGGAGCAGGATTTGGGGATCTGTTGTGAAACCTGTCTCAGCAAAGACATCATAAAATACCACTGTGAAGGAACCCAAGAAGGGAAGACTCCTAGGAGCAAAAGGGTAGGAGGCAATACTTTAGCAACTTTAGATTGCTTTGCCTCTCTAGATATTTATCACAGAAGCAGATCCATGCTGATACAATAATAAAAAACAGTTTACTAAAAGACATTTCAACTTATAATGAGGTAAAGTCTTTTTTTTTTTTTCTTTTTGGCCATCATTTAGCATTCTCACACTTACAGTGTTCTTATTTTCTTGCAGTTTAAAAATCTCCTGTAATTTGCAAGAGAAGCAGTGCTGAACTGACAATGAAGGAGTGAAACAGAGCATCCTCCCGTTAGGCTAGCAGAGAGGTTTACACTGATGCTGTTAGAGATGCAAAAAGATTCCTGCAAGATAGGATCTTTATACATGTAATAATATTTACCATATAACATGATACGTGCCAGATGCATAACACATATTACCTCACTTAATCCTATAACACACTGAAAAATAGATTTGATTATTCCCATTTTCAGGTGAAGAAACTGAGGTTGAATCCCTTGTCCAAGGGGCACGAGAGTGGCTGCAATTAGAATCTGGGTCTCACTCCCTGCAGGCATTACACTGCCTTCTTAGAGCGTAACAAATAAAAGAGAATTTTGCAGGCCAGGTTTATACAGCTCAAATTAAATGGAGCCATGAAAATATTCAGTGGGAGCATCTATACTTCTCATGTGAATAATATGGCAATTTTTTTCTGAGTTATCCATATTTCTTCAATTGGGTTGGGATGAATAGATCATTTCTAAATAAAACAGGAGAGCATAAAAAAATGAAATGAATGGGCTCAATCCCAGTTGAAGCAAGAAGAGTGAAATACATTTCCCTGCTTGAAAGAAAACGATTCATCTATTTGAGGTTCTATAAATGCCCTCTTTCAGAAAGTCATACAGCTCTGTCTAGAAAGGCATTTTGCCTCCAAATGACGAGGGCTTTCATTTGGAGAAGGAATATCCTCTCACATACTGACCCAAGCACACAGTTCTCTCTGAAAACCAGGGGAGTTAGTGTTGTTGATACGAGGGGGAGACAGGGTGGGAGAACCAAGGGGAGAAACTGGCCCTGAATTTCTTTGTGTTTAAAAAAAATGTAAAAAGAAAAAAGGAGAACAATGGTAATCGTCATGGAAAATAGCAGAGCTTGTAGAGTGTCTGGCTCTGCTGCAGGATCACAGAAGCTGGGTGGAATTTTACCTAAAGGGCATGTAGTAACGGGTCGTGCAGAAGAGGAAAAGAAACAGTTTATGTCTGTTCCTAAACGTCTAAGTGAGGGGGGTTGGACCTTAAGGAAAGGAGGTGACATGATACTGCAAGCAAGTGGGTGCAGGGTAAAGTGGATGGTAGGTAGTTTGGGGACAGAAGGGGACAGTGGCTACCTGTAAAACCGAGAGTGTAAAAGCAGGGGATTGATGGCTGGAAAAAAGAGCAGGGTAGCAAAAGCCGTCCTTCCACCAGCAGAGATTTTAATGTGTATGATTCCGTGTCAAGTTCTACGGTTCTAGCTCCGACTTGGGCCTACTGCCAGACACATCCCAAGGGTCTGCTGTGTATTTCCATGATAATGATGCACAGCACCTAAAACTCCGCTTGTTCAAAGCGGAGCTCGATTCTGTCCCCAGATCCCCTCGTCCCCAGTTCCTGTGTTATTCACTCCTGGCCCCTGTCTCTGCTCACTCCTAGGTCCCTCAGTGTCTAGATCTTACCGTTTTGACTTTGAAGAGCCGTTCACTTGTTTTCCTCCTTCCCACTGCTGTTGGCCTTGCTCAGATCCGCATTTCTTCACATTTCGACTATTTATTGTAAGATCATTCTCCTTGATCTGCCTCTAGCATTTGCCATGTTTAATCAATCTTCCCCACCCAGAAAAATCTCAAAGAACTACATAATTCCATCACAATGTGAACATTAGACACTTCTGTGAGCACAAGAATTGCCAAGAATGGTTTATTTAGTCTTCAAGTGATCAGAAACAATTTAATAAGGATCTCACGTTGGTCCTCCAAGAATTTGAAGAATTTCTGCTACTTTTTGAATGATCCAAGTTGCAAGGATGATAACCCATGGAGCCTTGGATAAATCCCACAGCGTTGGAAAAAGAAGGGATCTTTCAGGAGATCTATACATGGGCTCATTTTTCAGAAGTGCAAACTAAAAATCAGTGAAAACAGGAGATTTCCAGGGCATAGAGGGAGAGGCAGAGCCAGGACTTGCTGGAACTCTGTCCCGTGACTCACCGAGTTCACGCTCTCCCACACTACACCATGCTACATCATGCCATGCCACGGAGCATCATGCCACATCATACCAGCTTATGCCGCCAGCATGTTTCCCCAACGTTTCAGAAAGCTTGACTTGGTCTGTTTGTGGGTCGGGAGGGGCTTTGGGGAAGCATGGGTCAGGGAGGGTGGGAAGGAGCTTAGTGCTGGAACCTCAAGAACTATTACAATCCAGGATGGTGGCAGTGAAGACAGAGAAAGGGGAACAAATTTGAGAAAGAGAACGTGACTGCACCCATAAACCACTGTTTTTCCTCAAAGACGTTCTGGGGACAGAGAAGATCTCCTGAAATATGTTCTCATCATTATAAGAGGTGGATTAGCCTCCAAGGTAGTGGTCAGTAAGTCACTCATGAGATGCCAGCATCACCTGGGTCGGGAGATTGGCTATGTACTCCCTCTTATACGTTGGACCAATTAGTGGCACAAAGTATCCCGAGGGATGCAGATTCCTTCAGGGACAGGTTGCTGGCAAAAACTTAGTCTAAAGACTTGACTCCAAGCAAGCGGGAGGAGGAAATTTTTGGGAAAAGGAACAGTTCCTCTCCTGCACCAGCTCTTCTTAGAGGCACCTACCTTTTGTGGCTTTTATGCAGGTTATTAAAAAGTAACTAATTTTGTAAGTTAATAAGGTTTTTGTGTCTTTGCTTGCTTTTTTACAACTCTCCCCCTTTCTACCAAGATGCCCTCCCAAGTTGACCCCCAGTTCTTCAGGGAATTGCTGGGATTATACCCACATGTTCAGGTCTTATCTTTAAACACACATTGCAAAACAGGTATATTTAAATTCTTCTGCCCCAAGGTTGACACAGTGAGGTGGGAGCAGGGAGCTGGTTACTGACATTTGAACACCAAAGGAAGCTCTGGAAGCCCTTCCTGTAAAGCTGCCAATGCCCATGTCCTTTGGTGAATCTTGGCGATGTGGCCTAAGAAGAAATCATTGAATCATTGTCTTAACTATGGCAAACATTTGCATTTCCTAATAAAATGATTTCTCTTACATATAAGTAAAATATGAGTATAAGTATATTTAACATTTAAGTTATTTATTATAATTTAAATATAATTATATGAATTAATTCATTTGATTTTAATTTACTTAGTGCATATTTAGTATATAATTAAACAAATATTTTTATATGTAATATTAAATAAAAATATATTTATATAATTGAATACATAAGTATACATACAATATATTATATATATGCTAAATATATAAAGTATAGATATGATAAATAAATATTAAACTACACTAATATTAGAATATGCTAAAATAATATTAAAATAGTTTAAAAATAATTCTAAAAATGAATAATAAAGCTATGTCCACCAAAGCGAATCATATATTTAAAGTGTCATTTTGAGTTCTGACATCTATTCTAGGAAGTGGAGTCTTCTAGTATTGTGATTGTGACTATTTTAAACAGCAAATAATATTCAAGTAGATCATAAATTTTAGAGTCAGAAGAGTCCTTGGAGACCATCTACCTACGTGGCCTTAGGTATGTTTCTCCAACACTCTGGGTTTCACTTTCCTTATGTGTGAAATGAGAGAGCGTGAGAATGTTTTCCGGTGCTGGTTCCAGACGAGACTGGGGCCTTGTCAAAGGAGAGCACAGCTGTGAGTTGGTGGCAGAGCAGACACTGAGAATCCCTTCTGGTGATCCCATTCTCCACACCTAGGTGCTTTCTTTCCTCTGATTCTCACATGAATTCCCCTCTTGACTACTCACTACTCCAACACTTAGTGTTCACCCATGGTTTTAGCAGTCTGGAAAAAAGCAAGTTTCGGGCCCCAACCATGTATCTCTTCATTTGCTGTCCTAAGATAAGCACCCACCAGTGCCTTTCTGTGGTATGTGCCAGTGAATGGATTAATTGTGGAGTACTGTGTGATACCATAAGGCAAATTAGTCACCACTCTGCCATGCACTTAAAATGGACAGAATTGAGTCAGTAATACAAGCTGTAGTTTATTGAGGACATTTATTGATTGCACACAGCAGGCATTGTGCTAAGTGGGTTTTTTTCCCTTCAAATAGCAATAATCTTGTGGAGTAGGCACTATTATAAGCCCATTTTACAGATGAGGAAACTGAGGTTCAGAGAGTTTAAGTAGCTTGTCCAAGGTCACACAGCTAGTGAGTGACAGAGTAGGATATAGTCATGGCCCTCTACTACCTACTGCAGGAATAGAGTTTGCGGGTGGGGAAGAGCAACAATCTCCCACCCCAACCCAATAAATTGCTGTCTCTGCCAAAGTGCCCCCTGCGGTTGAATGCCAACTTGAGCACTTAGTTACAGGACAGCTCAGGGTATGTCTCTTGTGACTAAATTTCCACTCTAGGGCTAACTGCTTCTCCTGTGGGGACTGTTAACTTTTATCTTTTGCATTCCCCTCCTGGGAGTTTCCACATTTCTGCATTTAAACAGGAACCTTAAATATTTAAAAGATCAGGGAGGAAGCATCGGTGTTGTCCAGAGCGTGCATTTGTGCCCCCATCCCAGCAAAGGGAGAGGTGAATGGTGAGCAAGAAGCCAGGAAGAAGGACCCCGAAGTGAGCACCATGCGGCTGGCTCTGGGGAGCCTCACCAGAAGGTCCGGAGGCTGGGAGGACTCCAAGGGCACCAGAGACCTGGTGGCACCTCAACGAAGGTGGAATTTCCCAGCCCCACTGGTCGTCACCTGAGCTAAGGGCTGGAGAGTAAATGAAAATAGCCATCCCCAGGAGAAAAATATTTATTCATTTAATGGCTGAAACAAAATGCCATCTCTGTTGTGATAACAAAAGGTTTGAAGTGCATTACTGTTGTTTCTCAGTACACTTGTGGTCTGGCTCCCGGGTCATATGGTGCAACAGTCCATGTAATCCCCTGAATGGAAAAAAATTAGGCTCGAAGTGCCAAATGGACGCCCACAACATAATATCAGGTAAAACAAGCACAGTCCTTCACCCCCCACCCCCACCTTCCAAAACCTCCCCAAACGTTAGAGAAATAGAGAGAAATTCCAGTCATTTCTCATTACTGTGAAGGTCAGCCTGGCTGGGAAAATTGTTTCTGCTTTACAATTCCCCAAACTGTAGAAAGCAGTTAGACTTCTGGACAAAAACTAATGTTGCATTCAAAGGGAAAAGAGGCTGAGATGGCATTGCTGCAGTAATAAGAGAATTTTTTACTCTTTCCACTTCCCTGTGAACCTAATCAACTGTGACATGAGAAAATATACTGGGCTCACCCAGCCAGAATCTGACTGCCACCTGAAAATGTCCTCAATATTCCACTGTTTGGGACTTTACAATGATCCTTCCGACATCAATTTTGTGCATGTACATCAAAATGCCATTAGAAATGCCTCTCGACTCCTCTGATCAGCGGCCTGCCCTGGGCCTCCAATCCAAGACTCCCAGTGGTTGCCTGAGGGTTCCGTTCTGTTACTCGTTGGAAAGCATTTGCTTATATGAAAAGGTGTCTCGTGGGGAAACTGGAAATCTAAGGCTCTCTGTGCTGACCTCTCCCCAAAAGCATTCTTGAATATCATTAGGTGCGGATTTTAAGAATCCGAAGGGCTTTAAGAATCTGCCTTAAGCCTTTAATTAGCATTTGTTGACTTGTTGAGTTCCCTGGCTTCCTCCAGACCCAGAGAGTTGAAGAGCATCTCATAGTAGATTGGAGTTCAAGAAGAGGTGAACCCAAATGTGTTGGGGGCTGCCCGCAGAATCCCAGCTGCAGTCGGACGCTATGCTGTACAGGTACGGTGCAGGTGGATGGGTGCACGGACTGCCTTTCAGTCCATGCTCCTCCACGGCACATGTGTGGGCTCATACATAGACATATACAGATGCATAAATGAAGTGAAGTAGTTTTTGGCAAGTGCTTGGCACATATAATGAAATTCTTGAAGACCGTTTTATTATTTCTCAGTTACGTAAAGTTGAACAAATCTAATGTGACTCCACAGTGGCATTATCATCTTTTCCCTTTGCCCTAATATTTACAGGAAATATTACAAGTGTTTGACATATAAATTCAGCATTTGACTGACTTTAATAACCAGGTGATCAATAGGAAGTGATATTTTTATAGTCTAAGTTCAATATTTAAAGGGGTCAAGGGTGGCAAATCTTCATCGAAGCAATAAGGCCAGATCTTTCCATTTTTCAAAATCCATTATTTCTTTAGAAAAAAATCTTCTTTTTGGAATGAGTACAAGTAAGAGTTAAGGCCTGTAAAAAAGAGGCCTTATTTACAAAGGGTGTGGGCCTTATTGAGGGCACAGAGACAGATACATTTGCTTTCTCAATGGCTTGATTTTTGGATACTAAGAAGAAATTCAACATGATGAATATAGATAGAAACTGGATGGAAAATCAATGAATGTAAATCTGGGAGCTTATTCTTTATTCAATAAGGATACCAATTCCCAGCCTCTTTGTAAAATTATTGCTTCTCCAGTAAACTCACACAGTTAGCTAAGACTGGGCAGGCTGCTCTCCACTTGCAGTGTGCTAGGCTCTGAATCATTTCTGAAGGGAAGTACCCAATTCCTGCATCTGCCATTCTCCCCATCCCATACTTCTCCTAGGCTGTAGGGTCTTCAGAGTGAAATAACCATTAATAATCTTGATTGTTGGGCTATAATACAGGACCATGACTCTTGATTCTTGGAATACAACAGAATGTCCCATATTTGAGTTGCTAATAGGGTTGGTCGGCCTCAAAGGTCAATTAACCAATTTTCTAGCAGTGTTCACACCCTGTGGAGACCACTCAGCATCCCAGCATCATGAGGTCTTATCTGACATCTTCGTTGTGCCCCTCCCTTCCTTCATCAACTTCACCACCATGATCATCACATGTAGTACTTACACAGCACTCTCTGTGTAGCAGGCATTGTTCTAAGAATTTCATAGATACTAACTAATTTAATCCTTATAGGAAATCTATGAGGTTGACACTTTTATCTGCATTTGAAAAAGAAGGAAACTGAGGCATAGAAAGGCTAAACAATTTGTCTAGAATCGTGCAGCTATTAAGTGAGAGAGTAAGAATTCAAACCCAAGCAGTTGGGCTTCAGTCTTCTCTCTTAACTATACACTATAGCGGCTCTCGTGATCTTTATTTTTATCTTTTTGTATCTTTATTTTTAAGAGGTATAACTATCATTATTATGGTTAATATTTCTCTATAGCAAGGGTGGGAAAACTACTGCTGACGGGCCAAATCGGGCCGACGGTCTGTTTTTGTGCGACTCACAAGCTAAGAATGACTTTTATGGATGAACATTTGCAGTTGGTTTGCTGATGAGGAACACTGAGTTTGTACTCCAATTAAGTGTGAAATGTCAGCCCCCTGTGATGGTTCATTTTATGTGTCAACTTGACTGGGCCATGGGATGCTGAGCTGTTTGGTCAAACATTATTCTGGGTGTTTCTGTAGAGTGTTTTTGGATGAGATTAACATTTCAATTGGCAGAACGATAAGGCAGACTACTCTCAATCATGAGGGTGGGCCTCATCCAATCAGCTGAAGGCTTGAATAGCACGAAAGGCTGACCCTTCCCCTAGCAAAAGAGAATTTTTCTCCTGCTGGCCTTCAGACTGTAAGTATTACATATTAATAGGACATCAGCTCTGCAGGTTTTGGACTTGAGAGCCTCCATAATTGTGTAAGCCAATTCCTTATCATAAAGCAGTCTCCCTCTCTTTCTCTCTCTTTTTCTCTTTCTCTCTCTCTTGATAGATAGGTAGATAGATTCTATTGGTTATGTTTCTCCAGAGAACATTGATTAATACACTCCTCAAAAAGAATTCCATTCAAAAGAAAAAAAAAGAATTCCATTCTTCTCATTAGTAAATCTGTATTATAAAAATTCTACTCAATTACTATTATTATATTTTGAATTTCATCAATAAAAAATTTGTGGAAAATTGTTTTTCTCTTTTTATATAAGCATATAAAGAATATCCTTGATTTTGCCTCTTAACTTGCAAAATGTAAAATATTTACTATTTGGCTCTTGAAACAAAGTGTTTGCTGACTCCTGTGCTGTAGCAATGAGCCTGTGGTTGAATCTTAACCGGTTAGTTAGTTTGATCAATGTCCGCCTTAAGTAGGTGTTTGGTAGAATTGTCAGTGGAGTCAAATGACAGAGGGTAACCACAGTGTGTCCAGCACGATCCTCCCCTGGGTGGTACCGGGAGAGCCACAGAGAGCTCAGGCGGAAACCTGTTGAGGTGACATGATAACTGGTGAGGTCCCAGCAGAGCGGCCAGGGGTGAAAGACAAGAGAGGAGAAGAGAGACTGGCCTCCAGCGCTCTGGGGCTGGGTCACCCCAGGCTGCTGTGAGAGCCTCTTTCCTCGTCTGGCTTCTTTTGCCCAGATAATCGCAGGGACATCCTCGATGCCACTGCCTGTGTGGGTAAGTGTTCTTCCTTCCACCCACTGCACAGGTCTTTACAGTGCAGAAAAGAATTATACCCCTTTTGTCTTTCCGGAAATTTATTTGACTTATGAGAAAGGAACCGTATTAATTAGGGGTTCTCCAGAGAAACAGAACCAATAGGAAATATGTGTGTGTGTGTGTGTGTGTGTGTGTGTGTGTGTATGTGTGTGTGTGCGCGCGCGCGGAGTGCATGCACGGAAAGAGAGAGAGAAGAGAGAGGAGAGGGAGAGAGACTTATTTTAAGGAATCGGCTCATGAGATTATGGGGCCTGCCAAACTCAAAGTCTGCAGACTGGCGTCCTAGGGAGAGTCGATATTGAAGTTCAAGTTCAAAGGGCATCTGCTGCAAAATTTCCTATTTGTTGGAGGAGGTCAGTCTTTGTTTATAGGAGGCAATCTGCTTTACTCTCAGTCCACCAACTTAACTGTTAATCTTATCCAAAAACACCCTCACAGAAACACCCAGAATAATGCTTGAACAAATATCCGGGCACGACGGTCTAGTCAAGTTGAGGAATAAAATTAACAGTTACGGGAACCAATTTAGGTGGGGGGTGGAGTGGGGGCACAGTTGGCCGAAGCAGCGGTACCCATTTGCAGCAAAAGAGAAATCATCCAAGTGTGTTACTGCCACTGATTCAAACATCCAGGAGCACAGTTACTACTGTCTTCCTCTGGCTCCTCCTGTCCTTCTAAATTCTACTGAACTTTGAGCTCTGCTAAAGTTCCCACCTCCAGGAAGTCCTCTTGGACACTTCCAGTCCTCAGCTGGCTCCTCTTTGGGTCTCTAAGTTTGGTCCTTCATTATGTTCTCTTCTGTTGCATGTTAGTCTTGCCCTCCAGGGACATCCTAGTAATCCCAATAATAATGACTCAAAATCATCAGGAAGTTGTAGTTA
>RJWJ010012466.1:0-41973 GCA_004363605.1 Indri indri | reverse complement strand
TGTTTATAGGGGTACAGGTGTTTAGGTTACGTATGATGCCCTTGCCCCCCCTTCCCCCCAAGTCCCAGTCCCAAGCATGTCCATCTCTCGGAGGGTGCGCATTGCACCCTTTGTGTATGCATATATCCGTCCCCTCCTCCCCCTCGCCCCTCCCCCTTCCCCCTCCCTCCCTACCCGACATCCAATAGATGCTATTCTTTTTTTTTTATTTTTTATTTTTTTATTTTTTTATTTTTTAATTGTAAAATACATATAACATAAACCATCCTACCCATTTTTAGAGTACAGTTTAGTAGTGTTTGTTCTGTACCCATTACACAACAACTCCCCAGTTTCCCTCTCCTCCCAGCCCCTGGCAACCACCATTCTACTTTCTGTCTCTATAAATTTGACTACTTTAGATACCTCATAAAGTAGAATCATACAGTATTTGTCTTTTTGTGACTGGTTTATTTCACTTAGCATAATATCTTCAAGATTTGTCCTTGTAGCATGTGTCAGAATTAACTTCCTTTTCGAGCCTGAAAAACATTCCACCTTATGCGAACACCACACTTGCACTGTTCATTCGTCAGTTGATCGATATTGGCGCTGTTCCCGCCTTTTGGCCATGGTGAATAATGCTGCTATGAACACGGGTATACGAATCTCAATAATTTATCTTTTAAAAATGAGTTCCAAGTTGCTTTTGCATAGGTGACTCAACATTCCTAGGTAGAATACGATCAGCTCAAACAAATGGATGACAGGCCAAGTGTGTATTTTTTCATGCAACTTGTACAAGAGAAAATAGTCTACCTCAAATAATCTTGCTATTCCATTATGAGAGAATGCACCTTGATTTAAAAGCAGGAGCTGAGAAGAACTTCAGAATGCTACTCTGTGATATGAAAGCCCGAAATAAGCTGGAAAAGACACAATTCGTATCCCTGTTCTAATCAGGAACACAAGCACATAGTTTCTCCAAAAGGCCTCAATTGTAGCCTCGGACTACATTCACTTTCTTGACGAGATACAGAAGTTCATTTTCCTCACTGCATGAGTTTAGAAGAAAATTTATGCACCGTCTTAAATGGAAGAATATTTAGAGAGAGATCAAAGAGAGAAAAGGAAATGACCCAAAGTTTGGAAATTGTACAATTTATAAGAAGAAGTTAAACGAATTTCTTCTAAAGAAGAAAAGGCTCAGGGACTAGTCTGAAAAAAGAAAAAATATCTTCACACACTAACATGAATAAAGAAAGGATGACTACGGGCAAAATAGAAAAATAGTTTAAATTTACAAAGATGAATTAAAGTTAGACTACTTGAAAGCTCTGTGGAAATTGAACATTGAAAGTAAGGCAAATATAAGACGGCAGTTTTCCAGAAACCCACATTCAGACAAAAGAGCAGAAAAGTGCTGTATTAGTCACCTCAGGCTGCTATAGCAAAATATCACAGACGAGGGGGATTAAAGAGCAGAAATTTATTTTTTCGCAGATCTGGAGGTCAGATACCCCAGATCAAGTTTCCAGCTGGTCTAGTACTGGGTGAGGGCTCTCTCCTGACCGTGCAGGCAGTGCCTTCTCCCTGTGTCTGTGCTTGGCAGACAGAATGAGCTCTCTGGTGTCTCCTCCTCTTCTTACAAGGACGCCGGTCCTGTTGGGTTAGGGGCCATCTCTACAACCTCATTTAACCTTAATTATCTTCTTAAACAGTCCACCTCTAATTACAGTCGCATTGGGGTTAGGGTTTCAACGTATGGCTTTTAGAGAGAGACATGCATATTCAGTTCATAGCAGGAGCCCTCGATGTTCCTGCATTTAGCTTAAATAAATTTAGCAAAATTATAGTGCCTAATAACTACCGTGATATATCAACCACGAACGCTGATAGAGTGAGGGAGCCGACTCCCCCTGCAGCTCCCCTTTTGCTTCAAACACCTAAACCTTTCTCTTTCCTTTATTTTGAACTTGAAATCAGTCAACAAGAATGTAGCGAAGTCCGTAATGAGGCAGAGTTAAAGTAAGACGTAGCTCAGAGTGCAACAGAAACAATAAAACAGCTGGAGCAAAGGCAGGGGGCAGGAATAGTGTGTCTATGTGGAAGCACCTGCAATGCAGGCTTCGGAAACACATTTTTAGTGAGCTTAAGGGGCTAACGAGACATCCCTCCCCCCACCGCACACACACACCACGAAGAGAGTGCCTAACGGGCTTTGCCTGTTATGAAAGCTATTCAATTTCTGATTGATAAAATTAAATAATAGAGGTTCTACACCTATTAATGGCACCACCATGCACTGAATTCCTTAACCCCAAAACCTGAGTCATCTTTGATGATTGTCTTTCTCTCCCCCGTCACACCCAATCTGTCACCCAACATAGCAAAGCCGAAAATTCTTTTTGTATAGGATCTAACATACAGAGGCGCTGGGTTTTGTCAGATTCTAAGTCTACTTGGTACCTTTATGGGTATCATTTTTATCTATACAACCATAAAACAAGACACCACCATGGCCAACTCCAGAATGGCCAGGCATGGAGTGGGAAGGAAAAGGGCCCAGTCAAGGACATTGGATTTTGTCCCTAAACACTTCCCACGCATCTCTTAACTATGCATCCAACAATATGCTTGCTCTCCACTCCCCACTGCCCTCCACGCGGCACCAGTGGCCACATCAACCCCAGCCCGGAATTATCCCTAAAAAAAAAAGTCAACGTCCTTGACTTGGCCAAGAAGGCCCTTCACATGCTGGCCCTGTCCTCTCCCCCACTCCCTCTCCAACTGACCCACGCAGGGATCCTCACGCCGACCTCGGCAGCCCTCCCCAGCACCCACGAGTGGCCATTGCTGTCTTCCATCTTTCCTTCCCACTCCACACCCAGCCATTCTGGAGTTGGTCGTGATGGTGTCTAGTTTTACGGTCATAAAGATAAAATGATGCCCAAAAAGGTACCAAGCAGAATTAGAATCCAATGAAACCCAGTGCCTCTATATATCAGAGTCTATAAAAAGAGAATTTCCAGATTCATGCTACTTATAAGTTCTTTTGGTCCTATGAATGCATCTAGCTCATACTTAACCCTTAATCATCGAACCCAAGCCTTACAAAAATCCCTACTTTTATATAAATCACCTTTAGTGGCCTTAAATTCAAAAGCAGTGTTTTCCAAATTGTATTCTAAGGATTATCGTGGGTGGTCTGGGGAGATAAAATAAAAATAAAAATTAATCAAGGGTTAAAAAAATAAAAATTGTCACGATCATTTTAGGATTCCTGGCACATGGCACTGTGTTGCTGTTGTTTAGTATATTATTCCCTAAAATTATTCCCTAAAATTTTTTTGAACCTAGAATCCACATACCTTTTCCCTATCCTCTTCATCTCCCCATGGACACAGCTTGGAAAATGCTGGTCAGAAGTATCTAATTTTATTAACAAAGAAGGAACACTTTCAACTTGAAGAAGATTCACTAATTTTAAAGGACCATTTACTTTACGGTTTTAATCTTGTCCCAGAATTTAGAGCTTATAACCAGCAGGAAAACAACACTACCCTTAATGTATCATTAATTTTTAAAATATGACATTCATAATCTGCCTATTCCTAGCTTGACGATGTGCTGATTGTTCATGCTTAACCGTGTACTCTAAAGGTTCAAATAAAAAATATTATGATTTTTCGTACCAGTGTTTTTCCTCAGCTTTTCATTACAGAATGTTTAAAACATACATGAAGGATAAAAACAAGGAGAATAAACTTCCCTGTCCCATCTCCCGGCTGCAGCGATAATCGACATCCTGCCCCTTCCCCCCCACCACAGATTATTATGAAGCAAATCTCAGGTATCATAAAGGTATTTTTAAAAAGCTAAATGTTGGTTAATATTTATTACTAAGAGTAAAAGAGCCATAACTCCCACCCCACCATTTATACATACATAAACACACACACACACACACACACACAATGCACATTCATTAAAACAAATCATTCCAGCTGCTTCTGGGTTTAGGCCAGCACCTCTGGATTTATTTCGTGGCACAGCGTAGGAAGGTGTGCTGATGGATGACTCGCATGTGTTCAGTTACTGTTGATAAGGACACAGCGTAAAATATGTGTTCCAGACCACGGGACTAATATGGTAGCACTTTCATCTGTCACATCGGCTTGATCCACACAAACCTGTCAACAAAACCAGGTCAACGGGCTAGAGCAGAGAAGGAAAAAAAAAATCAATAAATCTTTGAATTAATCATGCAGCCATCAGAGAGAATTATGGGTGCACAAAATGAAATGTATACATATGGCCCCTTTGCATGGCCCTTTCTTCTCATGACTTGTTCATTTCCATCTGATGTGTGGTTCCTCCTGTAGGGTCTTCACTGCAATAACTGTGCTTCTGTAACCATGTTCGAATAACTGTCCCTAATGTATAGTTTCTGTCCCAACTAATTCTTTCAAGAAGGGATTTGAGACTAAAGATAAATGAGTCAAACTTAAATCACAGGAAAAAGTGCATTCTAAATTGCTGTGCATGTTTCCCCCAGTTTTTAAACTCTGGTCACATACGAGAGTTATTAAAAAGCCAATAAACCTCACTATAAAACTGGACTTTACATCCTGCATATAGCCTGATGTACACAAAGAATTTTACTGAACGTGTGTGGGTGCGGACTCCTGTCACCTTGAGTATCCTTGCTGTTACACAGAGTGTAAAACGTTTGACTCTCCTTCTGCCGCCTCTGTTTAACTAACTTCAAAACAGAAATATTCTAAACCACGGGGCTATACTCCTTCCCATTCCCCTGAGTAACTATTTCACAGGGTTACACAGGAAAGAATTACACGTTATAATAAGCACTATTAGTAAATCAATAGCCACTATTAATAAAAAGAGGTTCATCTTAGATCCAAAATTTAAAGTAGAAGCAACTATGAATATTTTTCCCCACCAACAGCAAACAGGTATGAAATTTATTAATTAGTGGTACATGTGCAATAAATGCATATTCTAAACATACAAATTAGTTTTCCAGCTTCATCATTTTTCTTGAAAAGATAATAATTATCAGTGTTCCTATTAGCTATAAAGGCTTTGTTTTCAAAAATCTCAATATAAAATTAAAGAGGAATACTTTGATAATTTTGATAAAGCCAGAGAGAAACATGTGTATTCATCTTTTTATCAGCAAACGTAAGTCAGTAAACAACATGCAAGAGATTGAGGAAAATGAAAACCTGGACTCACGAGTTCAGGACCATAAATAAAGCACGCGAGGAGTCCAGTGAAAATCGCTCATCAGGCCTCAAAGAAACCAGAGGTCCTGTGTGTTTCTCATTTAAAATCGACTTCAGCGTTTCATGGAAACCGTTCGCTGGGGAACCGAGAGGGGCATGGCCAGCGGTAGGATGTTCGGGTCTTCTTCACTCAGTGATGGGATGGTGTAGAATTCAGCAAAGGAGGACGTGAATGAAACATCAACCTGCTCATTTTTTCTTACTTAGCAGCAAGGGATAAAGTAGATTCAGCAGGAAAGCCACGAACCTGAGCACAGATGGGGACGTCCACTGACACGGAAAATAACAACGCAGAGTGTACAGGCCTTGAACAAATCTTTGTGGGTCATTTAAAAATTACCTGCAAGGCTGAGATACACTTTTCTTCAACATTTCATCATTCCTAGTAAGGATTTGTTAATACAGACCATGTTTTACAAATCTCGAGTCCTGAAATAATATCGTACAGAACAAATTCCTCCAGTTGGAACTCGGAGCCGTGGAAGCACAATCATGTGCATCAGGGCGGCGCGTCCTTTGGACCCAGCCTGGCTGCCTTCCCTTTTGGGAAGCGGCCCTCGTCAATTTCAAGTTCTTTGGCTTTTTCAATGATAGGGTTTCAATTCAGATAACAATGCTGAGAACTAAAAATTTCACCCTCTAATTAGGGGAGGGGAAACTCAGTATGGCCTTTCTCTACTAATATCATCTATAGTTTGAAAATGGCTAGATGAGGCTTTTTGTAAAAACCCTTTACTTTTCCTGGTACGAGAACAATGCTGGTGAGAGACACTGGTACAATGCAATGGGCAGGGAGGGAGGAAAACAAAAGGCATGCACAAAAGGAGGGAGGAAGCCGGGACAAATAAGAGACCAGGGAAAAAAAGAGTGGCTGAGGATTTCAATATGCAATTTATATAAAAAGGGGGAAGACACTACCCAATATCAGAGGTTTTAGGTTGGCAGGAATCCTGGTTGATCTGGCTTAGGGCGAGTGAGCATGGGGCTGGGGTGCTGACGGTGGCAGGGTTGAAGGGAAGCAAAAGAGGCCTGATTCATGCCACTTTGGGTGCTCGTGTGTTTTTCTGAAGATCCACTATTCCACGGCACATCCCTGATCCAAAAATAAACAGTCAAGAAACATTCATCTAAGGAACGTTGCTATCTATAAAACAAATATATATGTGTTATAAACTGAAAATTTGTTTCCCCTCTCCCAGAACTCCTAGGTTGAAATCTTACCCCCAGTGGGATGGTATCTGGAGGCGGATCCTTTGGGAAGTGATCAGGTCGTAAGAATCCCTCGTGAATGGGATCAGTGCCTTTGTAACAAGAGATCGCAGAAAGACCCCTCACCCCTTCTGCATGCGCAGAAACAAGAAGACAGCCATGTGCAAACCAGGACACTGAGTCTACCCAGCATCCTGATCTCAGAATGTCCAGTCTCTAGAAGTGTGGGAAGTAAATTTCTCTTGGTAATAAGCCACTCAGTCTATGGTAAATTGTTATGGCAGCCTAAACAGACAGAGACCATACATACATACATGTTTTTTTCAGAAGTTACAGGTAAACATTCCCAGACAAATGGCATATTATTGGTATCAAAATATATTTTAAATATTTCATATTGAAGTAAAATTCAGAATTATAAGTCTCTTTCAAAATGATTCATTTTGGGAAGTGCGGTTTTCAATGAACTTGTTTTAAATGGTTAAAAGAACTCCGTCGGTCTTTGCAGTTCCTTCAGTACAGTGAACCTATCAATTACCAATAAGTTATACCTGGTGTGTCTCTAGCTCACCTGTGCCCTTTTAAAACCTGTGCCTTCATATAATTTAAAAAATGGCAACTTTTAAAGAAGTGCCTTATCCGTAGTAAGTACTTACATAATAGTAATGAAGAAATTTTAATTCAGAAACAAGGACTAGTGCAGAAACAAACACAGTAGAACCCCAGGTTTGAGTCTCTGTTCTGCCATTCGCTGCTCGGGTGACTTTTAACCTCTGGGCTCTTTTTTCACCTATAAAATAATTTCTCAACACAAAATGTGATCATGCGATAGAGATGGGAAGATGCTCCAGGTGACATTCTCATGCTCACCTAGGCTCCTGTGGGTGATCCTCCTGGCTAAGCAGCTGTTATTCCTGCTGTCCCCTCAACCCACGTGATCTTTCCAGGGCTCAATTATCCAGGTCAGAAACATACCTGAAGCTCTTCCGCACAGAAATTCTACAATTTTTAGATCCATTGTCTTATTAATAAATTGGTGGAGCCCATTGATGACTATTTGAAAGAACACGCAACCACACACAAAAGCCATACGTGTAGAGTGGACTCTCTGTGTTTACCAAATGTGTATACCCCATTAGATAAAGGAGAGAAGTAAAATCTCAGGCTCAGTGACTTGGCTATGGATCCAGTGCATCAGGAAATGCTATAAGACTCCTCTAAAGTTCTCGGCATGTGAGGATTTCCATTCACTTGTGCCATCCTGTTACTCAATGTGGCATTTTACTAAATGTGGCAGTATAAAATTATAGGAGTTATGACAATAAAATCATATCATGAAAATAAAAGAGGAAAGCTTCTACTCTGAGAATACTAAATATTGAGAATTTGGAATGTCTATTTCCCTTAGAACAGCATCACGTAGAAGTCAGCTGTAAAATCCCAGGTTGCCTCTGATTCGCCCACCCAGGCACTCTGCATTGGGAGGAGAAGCTGACGGGAAATTGTATTTTGGGATAGTAGAAAAATATAGAAAAGTAAAAGCTCTTCTTAAAGCATTAAGAATAATTTGAAAGGAAATAGCACCAGCATTTTGATGGAAAAGTTGCTCATTCAAAATTCACTCAATAATTACTTATTAAGCATCTACTATGTGTCTAGAACTGCAATATTATCCTTGAAATTGATGGGAAGGGATGATTTTAAGTAAAACTAAAGCTAAGAAATTATTTTTGGCCTAGGCAATTTCCTCTATTTTGATTTTACTCTAGTTATACAATATTGTTCAAAAAACATTAAGCATATTGCCCTCAAACAACAATGAAATGTCCTACATGTGTCAATATTCAGAAGGTTAAGTCTAGCTTGAATCATATATTTGAAAATGTATTTTCTTGCTGAAATAAGTTCCTACTTTCAAGACTTATGGCTGTTACAAGTGGCATGTCAATCAGTTGACAATATTAGCTGCTTTTATGAATTTATGTACTGTAGGAAAATGGAAGAAAGGTTTTTTGTTTTGTTTTTTTTTCTGTTTTTTTTTTTTAAGGAGGGCAAAATGTCTATCTTCTAGAGCAGGCGCACTGGAGGAGAAGACCTTAGGTAATTTGCTGAAGCTCTCAGTATGTTCAACTGCAAAGCGGAGCTAAGGCCAGTAGCTAGCTAATGGGGTTGTTGTGAAGCTTTTAAATATAACCTGACACATACATGCTATGTAATCATTAGCTATTCAATAATCCAAATGTGTTGCCAGCATTTTAATGTGCACCCTAACCTTTCCTGAACATATACCTACTTTCATTTACCCGGGATGGTTAAGGCAAAACATAAGAGCCTTTCATTCTGGTTTATTGCTCAGTTTACATCATACAATTTCTATTTAAGAAAAGCAAACATTTAAATGAGGTAGGTAAAGAGTTGTTTGTTTTAATAAAATCCTACAAACTATCAGTTCATTAGTATCCTAAGGCTTTTATACTGAAATTGCAGAATTTTGGATCCTTTACCCACGACTTCTTCAGCCTACCTTGCATTCTAGAAACTCTTCTCAAATGGAATTACATTTGCTTTGACTTCCTAACAAGCAGTACACAAGTTAATGCCTCTTTGCTTTGAAACCATGGTGTCCTGACCTCCCAGTGTCTGGAACAGGAGCCCTTTAGACAGACAGAAGATAATAACAATGGCTGTAACAACAGCCAACACTAATGTCAAGCACTGTGCTAAGCACTTATATATCTTAATTCATTTAATTCTTGTAACATCTTGTGATGTCATTATTGTTATTATTTCCATTTTACAGTAGAGGAAACTGAGGCATAAGAAGGTTACGTAATTAACCCGAGGTCAGGTAGCTTGGTCCGTGTTAGATCTGAAATGTGGACCCAGGTCCTAGACATTGGCTTCAGGGTCCATACATGTACCTACAGGCTTGACAGGGGAACGCATACCTAGAGATCTACAAGTGGCTAATTATGCCTTTCTTGGCCTGGCACTGCAGTTATGGCATTTTTTATCTTTATAAAAATACTGCAGCCAATTCCACAAAGAGCTAATTAACTACTGAAGGTCTCACAGCTATGACGATGGGACCCAAGGCCAGGTCCCTCTGATTGCAAATGTAAGCCCTGGTGTATACTGTTGGCAAAATGAAAGACACGAAGAAGCCTAAAATCATCCCTGGAAGAGTATATGACCCACGTATATTTGCTTATTTGCTATATTTGCTTATTAGCTTCTCTACAAATAACATTTTGACTATACTCTACTATGCAGCAGCACATGCTAGAGATTTTCTATTGTTTATAAAACCCAATTCTGGACAGGCAATGTTCGACATTTTCACTGCATTTCTGGACACTAAACAGACTGAAATATTCCACGGACAATCTCATTATTTCCCCATACATGGACCTTTGATAGTTAATGCAACTTTTCAAAGAGGATTTAATTGTAAAAATTTTAGCTCTAAGTGATTGTTTATCCAATAAAAATTCAGGTAGTGTGGAACTGATTTTGGAATTTGGGGTACATTTTGAGAAAAATTTTTCATTTCATGTAAGTTTTCAGACCACTAATCAGTTGGGAAATTTATCATTCATTATGCCATTAGCAAATTTCCCTCTTTTCCTTTGGAGGGAGGGAGCACAGGACTCTGGCACGCCAAACAATCCGCCACATCCAGAGGTAGTAGGATTTGTCCAAAGTGTGAGTTATCATTGTGTCATCAGCTGCCTTATGTCGCATCACAATGCTTCAGCATAACCCAGAACATTTGGCTAGGGGAGCAATGAAACACGGAGTTCAGCAGATACAGAATTTAGATGCAGAAAGCGAGTTTACACGCAGATGATCCGAAAATGCCGGTCAAGCAGCTTGCGTGCTGTCCCTGGTGCCCTGGCCCTGGGCCATCTCGATCTGGTCCCTATGCTGGCCCTCAGCCCAGTTGGACACAAGGGCAGACTGCTCGCAGCTGGGGGAGAGGCAGCTGATGGTGTAGCTGCCAACTGGACTTCTAATGCCAGCAGGGACAGGGCTATAGGGACAGCATGAGGACTTGCCACACCAATGAGGCTCTCTGCTTTTGTTTCCTTCCTTTAATTTTTTTTATTTAAGGATGTCATTGAATAAACATTTATTGGCTGTCTACTACATGTCAAACAGGAGATGGAAAGATACAGAATATGTGTGAGAGAGGGTCAGAAAGAATTGGAAGGATTTGTTACTATACAGGTTTGGATAGCTTCCCCTAAAAGTGTCCTTCCTGGAACGTCAAAATGTGACCTTATTTGGAGATAAGGTCATTGCGGATGTAACCAGGTAAGAGGAGGCCATACCGAAATAGGGTGGGCCCCTAATCCAATATGACTGGTGTCTTTATGAGACGAGATGAGATGCACACACACAGGGAGAGGCCATGTGATCATGGAAGCAGAGACTGCACCGACACTTCCGCAAACCCAGGAACACCCGAGGCTGCAGGCAACACCAGACCCTGGGCAGAGCCGTAAGACAGATTTTCCCTGGAGCCTTCAGAGTCAGCGTGGCCCTGAAGACACCACGACTGTGGACTTTTGGTCTTTAGAGCTGTGAGAAAATAAATTTTTATTATTTGAAAACACCCAGTTTGTGCCATTTTTTGGTAGTCCTAGGAAAGTGACATAGTCGTCATCTAAAAAATGAGTAAAGCAAAGGGAAATTCATTTGTGGCTGTGGGACTGTTGGCTTCTGTGTTAGGTGTGCTCTGTCTCAAGCGGCCAGATAGGCCCAGGTATGGTGAATAAGCAAGTCCAGGAGAGAAGGCAGGTCCAAAGTTGGGATGACCTATGTAGAAGCGATGGATGAAGACCTGGGAGACAGATAAAAAGGACCAGTAGAGAAAGTGGCTGGGGTTTGGTTGTGAGGCCAACTTACATTGCTGAGTGGGGAAGAAAAGATGTAAAGTTGAGGAAAGAGATTGCACAGAAATAATCAGAGAAAAGGTCAACCAGGTCAGTGTAGTTTTGTACAAATCAAAAAAGGGCAACTGCTATGAACCGTCTTGTGTCCCCTGAAAATTTGTATGTTTAAGCCCTAACCTGCAATGTGACAGGATTTGGAGTAAAAAGTAAGAAAGGTTACATGAGGTCATAAAGATGGGGCCCTAGTCTGATGGGATTAGTGTCCTTATAAGAAGAAACATGAGACAGTGAGTCGTGTGAGGTCATGGCAAGAAGGAGTCTGTCTGCATACCATGAAGTGAGCCCTCACCAGAGCCCCCCCAACGTTGGCACCCTGACCTCGGACTTCCAGTCTCCAGGATTGTGCAAAAATACGTTTCTGTTGTTTAAACCACCCAGTGTGTGGTATTTTGTTCTGGCAACCAACAGAGGAGGAAGGTCAACTGTATACATTGCCCAGGGTAGTCAGAGAGAAATCGGACCAAGAGACAGCCTGGAGATCTGACACTAGGAAGTCACAGGTGAAACTGAAGCGGTAAAGTTCAGTAGACTATGAGAGGCAGAGTCCAAATGATGAGGGTTAGGAATAATAGTGAGTTGCACTGTTCTCTCAAGAAGAAAGAAAAGAAAGAAAAGAAAGAAAAGAAAAGAAAAGAAAGAAAGAAAGAAAGAAAGAAAGAAAGAAAGAAAGAAAGAAAGAAAGCAAGCTGGCAAAGGGAAAGGTTTGTTTAAAATGGGGGACCTGAGGACCGGTGTCATAAGAAATACAGCAATTACTAAAAAGATGATGGCAGAGATAATAGGGGTGACACTTGATGAAATGAGGTCACAGCAAAGTCAGGGGTGAAGGTTAAACTGGAAGGAAAGACTACATCTCTTCCTGTGAGAGAAAACACGAAGTTGAACAGTGTTTGCAGTAGGAAGGGCCAACGGAGAGAGCTGTCCTCAGACTCCACGAAGTAAAAAGCACGTGATCTTTTGAACATTGGAGGGTGGATCCAGGGGGGCTGAGAACAAAGAGCTTAAGGACTCTGAGGGAAGGCTTGGGAAAGACACCTTCAGCAACACAGAACAGGTCAGCAGAAAACACTGGAAGATCCAGAACAAAGGCGAAGAGCCAGTTACAACTAAATGTCACAAATGCTCGGTGCACCCGAGCTCTAGTCATGCTCAGTGGGCGGAGGAGGGGAAGGGAAATGGCCGTGGCTGCCTGGACTGGGAGAGTCCATGGGGATGTGGCCACTGAGGAGAGGGGAGGTCCAGGCTGCTAGACTTGACTGTCCTGTCCCATCTGCCCAGGAGTAAAGCCACCAAGGGCTGATGGCCACGGTGGCTCTGCCTGGTGACCTTCTGCCAAGTCGCCTGCTGGGGGGACTTCCCTCCACCTGGCCAGCCCAGTGCAAAGGAAGCAGTGCCAGAAGCCTGTACAATCTACAGTTATCTCTTGCTTGACAATATGTGACTTCACACTCACCTCTTGAGTAGCTAATAAGCTATTCTGAGTCAAAAATTGTATTTCTAAATCTTGAGTCCTGTTTTTTATACTATGGCACCACTGCCTAAGCAAATCTTGACTTCTGACATACGATTTTAACTTATTGATAATAATAATGTCAAAGGTGTTATTGTTATCACTGCCCAATATTTATGAAAGATCCTGTTATTCTCTTCAATTTTCCTAAATAAACACTCACAGATGAACAAGAGACCAGAGAATATGCTTGGGCCCAAATTATATCTGGTTGGCTTTGCTGGCCATCTGTTTCCTGTGCGTAGAAAGGACCAGACATCGTGGGGAGTGAGGAGAAAGACAGAAGATGCCTCATAGCCAGACGTAAAATGAACCACATTTACATTTAGGTGGATCAAGGAAAGAATGAGTCAAAGTGTTTGGGGACATTAAAGTAATTTGGGGTGGGCTCGTTCTCAAGGCTGGAAATATCTGGATACTAGGCAGTAAAACTCTTAAAGTACACATTATCTTATTCACTTGCTTTCTCCAACATTTGATGATGGGCATATTCAAAAACTGACTGTTGAATGCATGAAAAAAAAAAAAATGAGAGACCATCATCAAAGAAGTTGCATTGTACTGGGAAGAGTTAACACAATAGGTCTGCGACCGTTATCCTTATGAAGGCCTGCGTGCAGGGTTACCCCCGGCTGGTAACTGGGATTTGGGAAGGGTCCCCACTGTCCTCACTGACAAGGGTGGCTCACGGTGCTTGAACTGTATACATGACACTGTTCACGCTGAGCACCTGCTTTCACCTGGGAGTCTGCAACTGGGGAACGTGCAGGCAGAGTGTGCCGACAGGACCAGCCCCCAGTGAGGTCCTTGGACACAGTCTCCATGGGCTCCCCTGGCAGACAACGTCACATCGCCTGTCACAACTCATTGCCGGGCAATTAGTGCATCCTGTGGGATTCCACAGGGAGGGGACCCTTGGGGGCTTGTGCCTGTTTTCCTCTGAACGTTGCTTCCTCTGCCTTGTCCCTTTGCTGCTTTTGCCCCACATCCTCCCCCTGGAATAAACCACAGCTGTAGATGCAACTTGCTGCTGAGTCTTTGTAGCAAATCAGACCTTGCGGTGGCCTTGGGAACCCTGGACACATGCATCAAACAGTCTGTGAGGTTAAATCTAAGAAGGCGGAAAAATAGCTTGGCCAGTAGTTGGCTTGAGAGATGGAATATTCGAATTGGAATTTTAATGTCCTGCCATTTTATTGTGACAGTGAACCAGGGAAACCATTGTTTGTCCACATGAGAAAGCGAAGGCGAAGAAGAGAGAGAGAAAGAGAGAGACACCTTTCCCTGGGGCACCCAGCTAATCTGTGTCAGAGCTGCGATCAACTGTCATCTTCTCCAGGGAACACTTAGAGCAGGAAATCAAGGGGTGTTTTAGCCCAGCTTAACAATCCAATACCTTCACAGCACGTGGCGTTTTACACACACACACACAACACACACATCAAACACACACCACAGCAAGCATCACACACATGCCACACACACATCAAACACACACCACAGCAAGCATCACACACATGCCACACACACATGCCTGCACCACACACGTGCACCACACCAAACAGCACACACACATACATGGAGATGCACACACATGCACATGCACACACAACACATGCACAGACACCACTCCTGAGACCCCCTGAGCTAAATTTGCTACCACACTTTCCTTTCTTGATTTCTCTTTCAAAGAAAAAAAATCTTATATTGACATATCTATTTCTATGTGTCTATCTAGCAGTTTCAGTCGTTCCGCAGCCAAAAACATGAGTTTCTGTTTGGGGCTATCAACCACAATGAACAGTTGCCCACTTTAAGAATAGGGAGGTGTCCTCTCTGAAGGCGGAGGCCCCGCAGAGCCTGCGCTCGCTGCGCTGCTGGGCTGGTCCGCACCACGTTGCATCTCACCGGTCCCCACTCTCAGTGTGACACAGAGCCTCCTCCAGAGCTGGAAACAGCCAGTCTTTAATTACTTTCAGGTGGCCGTGGAGTAACATACAAAAACTTAGTGAGCAATAGACTTAAATGGCAAAATTATAGCATAATTGATGGTTTGAAAAAGAAAAAGACCAGGACCCTCTCTTTCTGTAAACTTCTGTGTGGAATATATTTCTGTTACCTCACTCTCAAAAATACAGCATGGCAAAAAAATGCTACGTCTCTCCACCTTTCCAATTCCAGTGTGGTGTAGACCTCCTGTGCTAAGAATCATTTCTGGTGTTTGAAATGAGGTTACTAGTTACTAAAAATCAATATAAATAAAAGATTAGATGACGATACAAGAAACATAGGTGATAATGAATAGAAAAATGTTCCTGTTATTCTTGAAGAAGAACCCCAAAGCAATCACCGCAGCAACAAAAATAAATAAATGGGATGTGATCAAATTAAAAAGCTTCTGCACTGCCAAGGAAACTATCATTAGAGAAAATAGACAGCCCACAAAATGGGAGAAAATATTTGCTCTCTACACATCTCATGAAGGGCTGATAACCGGAATCTATGTAGAACTCAAAAAAAATCAACAAGAAAAAATCAAACAACCCCATCAACAAATGGACAAAGGAAATGAACAGAAACTTTTCAAAAGAAGACAGAATAATAGCCAGCAAACATATAAAAAAATGCTCAACATCTCTAATCATTAGAGAAATGCAAATCAAAACCACAATGAGATATCACCTAACCCCAGTGAGATTGGCCTCTATCAAAAAATCCCAAAACAACAAATGCTGGTGGGGATGTGGAAAGACAGGAACACTCTTACACTGCTGGTGGGACTGCAAATTAGTGCAACCTCTGTGGAAAAGAATTTGGAGATACCTCAAAGAGCTAAAAATAGAAATACCATTCGATCCAGCAATAGCACTATTAGGCATCTACCCAAAAGAGCACAAAACATTCTATGATAAAGACATCTGCACCCGAATGTTTATGGCAGCACAATTCACTATTGCAAGGATGTGGAAACAACCCAAGTGCCCATCAATCCATGAGTGAATTAATAAAATTTGGTATATATTTACAATGGAATATTAATCATAAGAAATGACAGTGATCTAGCACCTCTTATACCTTCCTGGATTAAACTTAAGCCCATTATCCAAAGTGAGGCACCACAAGAGCAGAAGAACGGGCTCCACTTGTACTCGCCATCAAACTGGTTCTAACTGATCAACACTAGGGTGCTCACATGGCAGAAATACTCTCTAGGGATTAGGGGGATTTGGCGGGGGTGGGGGTGTAAACCTGCAACTAAAGGACACGGGGAGCATTGTAGGGGGAAAAGCAATGCCTCTAACCCTCGCTTGGGTGAGGCAAAGACATAAAGTGTAACCAAAATGTTTGCACCCTCATGATACCCTGAAATAAAAAAAAAGAAAAGAAAGGAAAATGTTCCTGTTAACGTTTTCATGTGGTCCTACACATTTCTATTTAGTGAACATTGAAGAAATGCTTCTTTAATTCCGAAGCTCCCTGGTCCTTTTAAAATCAAAGACGAGGCTATCAGGTGAGTCTGGGTTTGTTCTTTCCATCATTTCAGTGTTGGTCTCATTCCTTTTCCTTACAACCTCTTCGAGGGCAGCCCTGGGTCTCAGCAATCTGGCACCATAACGGCTAAGTAGCACATTAACTTGAAAACGCTCAGCAACTAGCAGTAAAATGAAAACGTAAGTGCCTTAGAAAAAGGGAAGGTTAACTTCTGCAGTCACAGAGCACACACGTGCTGACACTCCCATAGCATCCCCTCATGTCCCCCCAAAACTGTGCTTCTCATCTTCCAATGAGAACAGGTCGCATCCAATCCACTCTTAGTTCAGGTTTGCCGAAACATGCTTAAGGAAAACCTTGCCTGATTTGGTTGACTGTATCTATAATTTAATTGTTTTCCCCTCTCTAAAATGCAAACAAAGATTTTCTTAAATAACTACGTCTTTTTTGAAACCTTCCCTCCTTCCCCAGGCAACATCATCTGTGTTTCTGGGGAGCTTTGCGGAGGTGTCTGCACAGCAGTAACACACCAATGGTGACAGCACAGGAATCCCCCCACCCAGCTCCTGAAGGGCAGACGCCACCTCTGCAGGGTTCTGGGCAGGGGTTGCTTCTTAAAGCCCAGGTCCCGTGTTATCTAGGGTGCCCAGAAACAGTTACAGCCCCCAAGAACTACGTCAAATGCTTCATGTGAAGTGCCAGGTTTATGTCCTTTGATATTTAACATGGGCAGAAAATTGTTCACTTTTACTCAAAACACAGGAAGAAGATAATCATCCTTGGACCTGGATCATTCATTGATCCTGAGAGATAAAATTCTCCCTGAGTCATCACTCATAGAGGTGCTCAGATAGGAAATACTGTACCAGAAAATTGGGCTGCTGCTAAACATGAGGCAGTTTCTCTGGGAATAGCAAAATATTTGCTTTTTCCATTTTCCAAATCCGGTTACCCTTGGGCTGTGTCTTTGATGTTAATGTAGCTAAAACCCTGGTGAGATTCTCACAATTTTATCAGAAGAAACAGAAACAGAATGCCGGGCTCTCTCATTGCGGCCTCCCTAATCGGGAAGAAATTTACAGCCAGGTCGTCATGGGAAACCCAGAGGGGCAGCTGGCATCATTGTTCTTCTCCGGATGGGCCTCGCGTATCTCAACATCAGCAATCACCCCAAAGCACACTGCTGCCCAAGCTACTGTGCTTTTATTGGGCTACGTTAATATTCTGATATTTTAAAAGCCTTCATTGTGGCTTAAGGCAAGAGAAGGGATAAGGATGTGTAAAAAATGTGTATAAACATCTTGGCTCTTGTTTTTTCCTGCTCATTCTAGTGAGGTAAGAAGACAACAGGTCAGGATCCATCACATTAATGGAGCACGTTCGGGGGCAGGGTGGTGCCATCCCCTAACGTTTTCTCTCTGCAGGTTTACCCGCCACCCGTCACAGCAGAGTCTGAGGGTGAGTGTTAACCGCGTGGGAAGAGCCCAGGCAGGCAGCAAAGGAGCATCAGACGCTGCGAACCTTTTCTGCCTTTGGGGGAACTATGGGGTTCCTGCTTTCAGCCTGTTGGAGTATTTTTTCAAAGATCACCGAAAATAAATGAGCTCATTTACGTCCTTGATACCGGTAACCTCATGACCTCATATGACGAAGACGCACAACTTGATTCCTGAGTCTACATTCAGGCAGACTGAAGCCCCGTCTGGGAAGAAATGAGTGCGTGATCTGACAGGTGACAGGCTCACGGAAGCCACCACTGGGTGCTCAGGGCTCACGGTGGAGCCCACACAGACACTGCCCTGGTGCTTCTCACCCTTGCAAGGCTATAACCCAGTCATTCCTTTTCTCAACCAAGATAAAGGACAAAAATTAGTAAGACATGCTAATAAAAACCATTTGTTTATTTTTATAGGAAAACACCCAAATTTTTGATTTTGTTTTTCCCTGAAAAAGAATCTGTAGAAGACAAACATCCATTTCCCTTAGCCAAGATTCCCAGCGTCCCTGGCCTAGAGACCCTCGCTCACCCATAACAAGCAGGCCTTTGCTGCTCTGGCTGTCCCCGAGGGTCCTCCCAACCCTCCAGGCTGAGCACCCAAGTATCGGGAGGTGTGGTGGTGGGGGGGGGGGGGGAAGCCAGGCCACCTCTGAGCAGTCGGCTTCCCACCCTGCCCCTGTGGGCCCCACGTGGGCCGTAGCCTGTTAACTGGCTCTGCCTGCCATCAGCTCCCCACTCCCCTGCACCCGACACCAGCTCCCCGCTCACTGTGGTAGCATCCCTACACAGGCTTATTTTCGTGGCTGTATTAGTTAATAGCTCTTCTCCACAGGGAGAATTCGCAACTAAAGGAAGCGATCTGTGTAGAGTCGGAATGTTTCCTGGGACAAACTTCCCAACTGGTTCAAGCAGGCAGAGATGTCTTCCGTAACCCAGGAAGAGGGAGCTGAGTGATGACCACACTAAGGAACAACTCTAAACTAGCCCAACAGGAGACACAGGGGCTATTGGTTTATTTAAAAAGCAGGGACAAATTTATCTCTTCTAGATCATCTGCTGTGCTCACAGCAGTCAGGACGTCTTTCCTGGAGCTCAGTGCTAATTCGGTGCTAATTCAGAAAAATCTCCCCTGTTCCAGAGGCCTCTGTGCTGTGCATCTGCTGAAGCCAAGAATCTCCAGCGCTTCCCTTCAGCAGCTCAGCCCCTCCAGCGAGAGTGGAGAAGGGAGGTCCCAGGTTCCTCCTCTCAGCCACACACACACACACACACACACACACACACACACACACACCCCTCCCACACAGGTGGTCGAGGAAGGCCGACCTCCATCCTTATCTGGGCCCAGTCCTGGCCACCAAAGAGAAATATAATCCTTCTCCACCTAAACCATATGAAACTGGGTTATTTATTAAGATCCCCAATGTAATGTTTTTAATTATTTGTCACCTCCAGTGACTTCCTGACCTCCCTCCCTGGCAGTTTTGATGGGTGGAGCTCAGGCGCTGGGAGCAGGGTCCAACCGTGGCAGTGAGCAGTAGCAAGTCATGTCAAAAGGCATAGTTTCCACACTTTCTGCTTGCAGATCATAACACTGATTTGGGGCTCTGTTGTCATTTACAAGGCCATTTTTAATTATAGCTTTAATAGACTCAGGTTGCACTACCTGAGTATGAAATCTCAATCTCTCTCTCTCTTTCTCTCTCTCTCTGGCTTCCTTACTAACAAATAAAAGCTTGTTATTGATGTATTCCTCAATAATATAAACACTGTGCTACATTTGTTTTCTAGATGTCATTGCAAAGAAAGAGAAGCTACATGCTTATCCACAGAACGTGCAGTGGCTTTTAAAATGTTACCGAAAGATGAAGCTCCAATGCATATTTAAAGCAAGGATGTGGGAGCTAATGGTTCCCTACCAGCAAGACACAAATTCCATATTCTGCATGCCAGCATCCTCCCCACTTATCAGATATAAAATTCCTTTTTTTA
This sequence comes from Indri indri, assembly GCA_004363605.1. NCBI lineage: Eukaryota > Metazoa > Chordata > Mammalia > Primates > Indriidae > Indri > Indri indri. The sequence goes on along the minus strand of RJWJ010012466.1, from coordinate 22,029 downwards.
TTTAATAAAGTTCACATTGGAAGAAAAATAAAGTCTGTCACATAGACTGCAAAAAGGTGAAACTTGCATTTGGGTCAACCGCTAACTAAAGATGTCTAGGAAACAGCAGAACACACATCTTATGTCAGATAGACAGACACACATAGATACGTAAAACCTCCTGGTAGATATTCCTATTCCCCACCTAGGTTTTCAGTTCTCCCCTTTCACGCACATGCCCCACTGATGTCACACATGGCCAAGAGACTTGCTTTGGCCAATTAAAGATGAACAGAAATGACGTGTCAGCTCCAAGTCGAAGCACTAAGAGGCAGCTTATAATTCTCCTGTGCTCTCTTTCTGTGCCAGAGCAGCCCCTAGGCTGTAAATTTGGATGGCAGTTTTATAAGATGGTGGAGTCTCCATCGGCTTGGGCTCTTGAGTCTGGGAGATTGAAAATAGAGCCCCAAATTCGTCCCCTCCCTGAATCCACACACCCTCACTGTACAGATTTAAGGGCCGTTCCCCTCCGACTCTGAGCTTAGCCAGACGATTGTTATCACATCTCTCCACCTGTCATTAAGAAAACCAAAATGACTCCTAAGGAAAGAAGACTAAGATCACGAAATTTTGAAATTTAGCAAATAAATGTGTACAGGTAAATCTCTATTCTGATTGTTAAATCATATTTCAGTTCTTAAGCTTAGTATTTTTCAATACCCTAAGCTATCGAGTTATGAAGATTAATCAACATAACAGCAAGGAATTCATTGTTCATCAAAGCATGAGGGGTTTTGAATTCACTGTAAAGACAATATTAAGAGAAAAACCTAAAAACTTCCATTACACTCTAGATTCCTTTAATGTCTTTAATGACAATATTTCACTTTTGACTTGGATCTTTTAAATTGGCTTCTAGTCTTTGATGTACAGTAACCTATACTCTCTAGCTAATCAATAAGCTGAAAAACAAAAACAGTATGTCACCATGAACGTTTGGTTCCAAATTCTTCTCTCTATAAATTGATAAAATGTTGCTTAGTCAAGAATTACATTAAAATGCATGTTATGTGTGTGTCCATGCTCACACATGAGTACATAAAGACATAAAAAAAAAAGCAACTATTTCTAATCCACATTAGAACACAGACTATGCTCATCACCATTCTTTTCCAAAAGCATCCAACGCCTTTTCAGATATGCCAACAGTCATTATCTAAGGACGTGTAAAACAGCAAAACCAAGCGTCACACTGACAGTGGCCTTTCCAGGTGAATAGTGCAGAGCAAGAAATCAACTCAAATATTAACACCATTAGAAATAAAGAGCCGCCATTTCTTAGAGGCTAAATTTAAATTTTGTCTTTTCTGGACACCAAATATAAGCCAAGATATACTCATATGCAAATATATATTTCAGTGCTGAATATATATTCTTCATAGAATCTTCAGGAAAGAGGTCAGAGACACAGTATGTCTCTTAAGGACATTCGAAAGGGCTAAAAGAGCATGGAATCAGGGCTCCCATTCTCCAGGTTTTGGTTTCAGAATATCAGTCATGCCTGTATCACTGAGGTCTCTCACGGACGCACAATACTACTACTTTGTTTTTAGAAGCAGAAATAAAACCACGATTTCCTCATAAAAGTTAACATAATGGCTATGCTTATTGTGGGAGTAACTGATACCTACCCAGCAATATATTCGGCAAAAATATCTGAATCGAGCCATCATAAACCAACATAAAACCCTTATATCAAGTTTATTTATAAAACAGCATCAACCTGAAGGATACCAATTCTTAATGACAATGAACACAGAAATGGAGACCCGGTTCCATCTCTGAGATCGCCTTTTTGGAAGGTAAGCCCGGCACCTGCAACCCGGAGACGCAAAGCCTACCTGAGACAAGTGAAACAGTGTCTTTCTCCCATGAGACGACAGCGATGTACGCCTCCACCGAGGAGGGGATAATGCACTTGAAGACCGCAACATTGCCTCTCATGGTTTTCTGGTCCTCCACACGGACTGTATAGGGCTCCCGTAAAACTGGAAGGAAGGCAGGACAAGACCCTTAGTCAGGCACGTAGTCAGCAGGCTCACTGTGAGAGTGTCTCATCGTAATCAATGCATCGAAGCACACACGTATCAATTGCATAACATACATTGATTGGGAAAAAATTGACACCTACATTTCATGTCTTCCATCTCCCAACTTGAAAAAACATTCACTCCATTAACAATATGCGACACTCTGTACCAGAGGGGCATTCAACAGCATGTTGTTTAATTTATATGTGTTTGTAACTTCCAAATTTCCTGTTCTTATTAGTTTCTAGTTTCATTCCATTGTGTTCAAGAAAAGTTACTTGATATGATTTTGACTTTTTGAAATTTCTTGAGACTTGTTTTGTGGCCTAACACATGGTCTATCCTGGAGAACGTTCTGTGTGGTGACGAGAAGAATGTTTATTCTGCAGCAGATAAATGAAATGTTCTGTAAATGCTCTTTAGGTCCACTTAGTACAGACTATAGTTTAATTCTGCTGTTTCTTTATCTATTTTCTGCCTGAATGATCTGTCCATTGCCGAAAGTGGGGTACTAAAGTCTCCTGCTATTGTTGTATTATGGTCTATCTCTCCCTTTAGATCTACAAATAGTTGCTTTATATATGAGGGAACACCCTTGTTGGGCATGTATATATTTACTATTGTTATATCCTCTTGCTAAATTGACCCTTTTGTCGTTATATAATGATCTTCTTTGCATCTTTTTACAGTTTTTGTCTTAAAGTCTATTTTATTTGGTATGTGTATAGATACTCCTGTTCTTTTTTGGTTTCTGTTTGCATGGAATACCTTTTTTCATCTCTTCACTTTCAGTCTGTGTGTGTCTTTACAGGTGAAGTGAGTTTCTTATAGAAAGCACATAGTTGGATCTTGTATTCTAATCTATTCAGCCACTCTTTTTCTTTTTATTGGAGAATTTAATCCATTTAAATTTAATGTTATTATTGATAGGTAAGGACTTACTATTGCCATTTTGTTACTTACATTCTATTTGTTTTGTAACTTCTCTCTTTCTTTCTTCCTTACTGTCTTCTTTTGTGATTAAGTGATTGTCTCTGGTAGTACACTTTAATTTACTGCTTTTTATTTTTAGTGTTATCTTTTATAGATTTTGCTTTGCAGTTACCAGAAGGCTTACAAAAAAATTCTATAGTTATAACAAGTTATTTAAAACTGATACCAACTTAACTTTGATGACAAAATAGAAGAAAATGCCTATTTATTAAACAAGGATCACACAGTTGATGTTTATTAGTACAAGCATATATCATTTTATTTCCATTCACTTTATTGTGCTCCACAGATACTGTGTTTTTTGCAAATTGAAGATTTGTGGCAACCCTGTGTCAAGCAAGTCTACTGGTGTTATGTTTCCAACATCACGTGCTCACTTCATGTCTCTGTGACATATTTTGGTAATTCTCACAATATTTCAAATTTTTTCATTGTTTTTAAATCTGTTATGGTGATATGTGATCAGTAATCTTTGATGTTACTATTGTAATTATTTTGGGGTGCCATGAACCATGTCCATATAAGACGGCAAACTTAATTAATAAATGTTTTATACACTCTGACTACTCCACCAATTGGCCACTCCCTATCTCTCTCCTTCTCCTCAGGCCTCCTTGTTCCCTGAGAAACAAGAATATTGAAATTAGGCCAGTTAATAACTCTGCAATGGGCCTCTAAGTGTTCAAGTAAAAGGAAGGGTTACACGTCTCTCACTTTAAATCAAAAGCCAGAAATAGTTAAGCTTGGTTAGGAAGACATGCCAGAAGCTGAGATAGGCTGAAAGCTAGGCCTCTTGCACAAACAGTTAGCCAAGTTGTGAATTCAAAGAAAAAACTCTCGAAGGGAATGAAAAATGCTAGTGAACTCATGAATGACAAGAAAGCGAAACAGCTTCATTGCTGATATGGAGAAAGTTTTAGTTGTCTGGATAAAAGACCAAACCAGCTACAACATTCCCTTAAGCCAAAGCCTAATGTACAGGGAGTCTCTAACTCTCTTTAATTCTGTGAATGCTGAGAGGTAAGGAAGCTGCAGAAGAAAAGTTGGAGGCTAGCAGAGGGATGAGATTTAATGAAAGAAGTTACCTCCATCACATAAAAGTGCAAGGGAAGCAGCAAGTGCTGATGGAGAAGCAGCTCGAGTTATCTAAACGACCTAGCTAAAATAATTGGTGAAGGCGGCTACAGTAAACCACAGATTTTGATGTAGATGAAATAGTCCTCTATTCAAAGAAGGTGTCATTTATGACTTTCATAGCTAGAAAGAAGTCAATATCTGGCTTCAAAGATTCAAAAAACTGACTCTCTTGTTAGGGGCTAATGTAGCTGGTAACTTTAAGCTGAAGCCAATGCTCATTCACCATTTTAAGAATCCTAGGGCCCACAACAATTATGCTAAATCTACTCTGTCTGCACTCTAGAAATGGAACAACAAAGCCTGGATGACAGCACTTCTGATAATAGCATGATTTACTGAACGTTTTAAGCCCACTGTTGAGACCTACTGCTCAGAAAAAAAGATTTTTTTCAAAATATTACTTCTCATTGACAACACATCTGGTCATCCAAGAGCTCTGATGGAGACACACAAGGAGATGAATATTGTTTTCATGACTGCTAACACAACATCCATTCTGTAGCCCATAGATCACAGTGTAATTTTGACTTTTAAGTCTGATGATTTAAGAAATATATTTTGTAAGCCTATAGCTGCCATACAGCGTGATTCCTTTGACGGATCTGGCCAAAGTAAATTGAAAACCTTCACCATTCTATATGCCATTAAGTACATTTACGATTCATGGGAGAAAGTCAAAATAGCAGCATAAACAGCAATTAGAAAGATTTGATTCTAACCCTCATGGATAACTTTAATGAGTTCAAGACTCAGTGGAGAAAATAACTGCAGATGTGGTGGAAATAATAATATTAGCAGAATTAGAAGTAGGGTCTGAAGATTTGAGTTAACTGTTGCAATCTCATGATAAAACTCGAACGGATGAGGAGTTGCTCCTTATGGATGAGCAAAGAAAGTGGTTCCTTGTGATGGAATCTACTCCTGGTCAAGATGTTGTGAACACTGTTGAAATGACAACAAAGGATTTAGACTATTACATAAACTTAGCTGATAAACCAGTGATAGGGTTTGAGAGGACTGACTTTAATTTTGAAAGGTGTTCTACTGTGGGTAAAATGCTATCAAACAGCACCACATGCTACAGAGAAATCTTTTTGTGAGAGTAAGAGTCCAGTGATGTGACAAACCTCCTTATTGTCTTATTTCTTAAAAATTATCACAGCCACCCCAACCTTCAGCAACCACCAGCCCCATCAGCCGGCAGCCATCAACATGGAGGCGGCAGGACCCTCCACCAGCAAACAGATTATAACTCATTGAAGGTTCAGATGAGTTTTAGCATGTTTTAGCAATAAGTATTTTAAATTAAAGAATGCACACTTTTTTCAGACATAATGCTATTACAAATTCAACAGAACGCAATATGGTGTAAACATGACTTTTCTGTGCACTGGAAAACCAAAAAAAATCATGTGACTTGCAAAATTCAATTGCAGTATTGGCTTTATTGTTGTGGTCTAGACCCAAACCCACAATTTCTGAGGCATGCCCGTATTCATCCCTCTCTATTAGCCTTAATTCTTTAAAATATAAAAACCTTTTAAAACACAAATATCAGGAAACAAGGAATAGTCTCAGTTCATGATTTACTATGAAAATTGATTTAACCATATCAGAGCCAACTACAGATTTTGTGGGGCCCATGAGAAAATGAAAATCCAGGGCTCCTTATCTACGAGGAGGAAGACAGTGCCTTTAAACATACTAAAGTGTGAAACTTTTTTTTCCTTCTGTGGTCTCTCTCTCAGCCTGTCATGTTATTTTTTCATTCGCTATTGAACGTCACACTCCCTGGGGCAGTGATAATCTCCGGGCAAGCGCAGACCCTCAGCAGCACCCAGAGGCCCCACCTCACCCATGGGCACACACAGCCCCCAAGCTGCGGGGTTCCCCCTCCTGCCGGCTGCCGTGCACTGGGCTGATAAGCCACCTCTGCTGGGGATGGGAACCACAAGCTCCACCTCCCACCTGCCCACTGCCCCCACCCACAATGGACAGGCAACCCCTAAGGGACCTCGACTCCACGCTGGACACTCGTGGTGTCTGGGTTGGAGGCAGGCAGGAGGCTCACAACGAATGAAACCTTGGCCCACTTTTACCTAAACTGATCACACAACCAACGCCTGCCTATGAGCAGCCCCCAGCCTCTACTTCCTTCATCTGAAAATAGAAATAGTATCTACCTTGCATGATTGTACAGATTAAAATAAAAAATGTCTTTAAAGTACATGGCACAATCCCCAGTGCACAATCACTTTATTCATCGGAGTCGTTCTGATTGCTGGTAAGAGGAGCCTGCACGAGAGACCTTAAGCTGGGATAGGGGACACCCTTTAAAGACACGGGGAACATGCAACTGGGCCTTGGGAAGCGGCCACAGCCTCCCTCCCTCTCGCTCTGATTCTGGCTTCATCTTTCTCTTTTCCCACAGGCTTCCTCTCCTTTTCAGGTTCACATGGAAGACAAGGTGCTTGGCCCACATTCCCAAGCATCCTGGGGACAGATTAACTCTCTGTCATGAGATTTCAATTCTCAGTTCAGAGGGCAGAGGAACCGATGGTCCAGCTTGGTCCGCTTGTCTCCCCAGTCCAGTCTCCTGTGGCCAAGGGTTCAGGGCTGTTTTGTGTGACGTGGATGCAAGAGGAAGTTAAGGGGGTTATTGTGGGCTGGGTGGGGAGGTACAGCGACGCCCACCACACGTATGGTTGTTATTAGCTATGTTTATCACATGAACATCAAGACAAGGCTCTTAAGTAAATAGTAGGCCAGCCACATGTTATTATTTGCTTTTTCTTAAAACAATGTTATTGAGATATAACTGTGCATGTATATTGATAAGTTTTGATGTGAGTACACACACATAAAGTCACCGCTACAATTAAGATAACGAACCATCAAGATGATGAACAGATCTGTCACCCCCAAAATCTGCATGTTCCCCTTTAACCCCGTCTTCCCATTCCTTGCACAGCCTGCCTTCTCAGGCAGCCACTAACTAATGTGCTTTCTGTCACTGCAGATTAACTGGCACATTCGGAGTTTTGTATACCGTAAATGGAATCCTACAGCACATACTTTATCATCTGGCTTCTTTCCTTCAATATAATTATTTTGGGACTCTTCTCCGTTATTGAGCTTTACAACAGTCCATTTTGTTACATTGTCGAGTGGTGTTCAGTTGTATGGATAGACCACAATTTGTTTACTCATTTACCTGTTGACGGGCTTTGACCCAGTTTTGGCTGTTACAAATAAAACTGCTGAGAAGACTCCTGCAAAAGCCTCTGTGTGAACATATGCTTTGGGTAAGCACCTAAGAGTAGAATGGTCAGAATAGATGGTAGGTGTATGTTTATCTTTTAAAGAAATTGCCAAACTGCTTTCCAAAGAGGTAGCACCATTTTACATTCCCGCCAGCAGCGTATGAGCGTCCTGGCTGCTCCGCATCCTCACCAACACTTGATCTGGTCAGTCCTTTAATTTTTGTATGTGTAGAGGTATCTACCTCATTGTGGTTTTGATTTGCATTTCATTAAAGATTAATAATGTTAATCATCAATCCATGTGACTACTAGCCATTACATATCTTCTTTGGTGAAGTGTCTCTTCAAAATTCTCACCCATCTTTAAAAACAGGATTGTTTGTTTTCTTATTATTGAGATTTTAGATTTCATTACATTTCTGCATAATAGTCCTTTAACAGATGTGCTTTAGAAGTCTTTCTTCCCAGGCTGTGGCTTGTCTTTTTATTCTTCTAACAATGTCTTTAGAAAAGAAGTTTTACATTTTAGTAAAACCCAATATAACAATTTATTTGCTGAACTATACTTTTGGTATCATATCTAAGTAATCTTTACATAACCTAAGGTTACAAAAGTTTCCTCCCATATTTCTTTCAAAAGTTTTATAGTTTTGAGTTTATATTTAGATCTGTGATACATTTTGAGTTAATTTTTTTATATGGTGTGAGGTATGGACTGAAGCTCAATTTTTTACACACGGATATACAATTTTTCCAGCATCATTTGTTGAAATGACTATGTTTTGTTCACTGAATTGCCTGTGCACCTGTCAATTTTTATTAATATTTCTCTCTATATATGTGGATCTATTTCTGAACTCTATTCTACATTACTTATGTTTATAATAATTGTCTTTATAATAATTTTTAAAATCAGATAGTATTAGCCATTATGAATAATTGTTCATTTTTCAAGGTTGTATTGGCTGTTCTAGGTCTTTAGTATTTCCATATAAAATTTAGAATCAACTTACTAATTTCTATTTGTATAAAAAGGCTGCTTGGGTTTTCACAGGGTTTGTATCAAATCTATACATAATGTTGGGGTGAACCAACATCTTAACAACACCGAACCCTCCAAACCATGAAAAAAACTATATTCTTCCTATGATTTCCATCTTCTTTACTTTCTCTCAGCAATGTTTTGTAATTTCCAGTGTACAGATCTTTCACATTTTCAGTCAGACTTATTCCTAAGAATTTCTTATTTTTTTATTCTATTATAAATTGTATTTTTAAAAATTTCTACCTATAATTTGCATATATGTGTGTGTGTGTGTGTATGTGTGTGTTGATTTTGTATAATGCAATCTTGATAAACTCATTTAGTTCCAGTAGCATTTTTGTATATTCCGTCAGATTTTCTGTATCAGTAATTGTCATCTACAAACACAGACAGGTGAACTTCTTTCTTTGCAATCAGGACATCTTTTAATTTTTTTCTCTTGTTATATTGCACTCACTAAAACCTCCAGTACAATTTAGAATAGAAGTAGTGAGAGCACACACTCTAGTATCATTCTTTATTTTGGGGGGAAAGCATTTACTCTTTCACCATTAAGTATGATGTTAGCTTTTGTAGGATTTTTGTAGTTGCTTTTTATCAGATTGAGAAAATTCCCTTCTAATGCTAGTTTTTTGAGAGTTTTGGATGTTGAATTTCATCAATGCTTTTCTGCATCTGTTGAAATGATCACATGGTTTCTACTTTTAATATGTTAATATGTTGAATTACATTGATTAATTTCAAATGTGAAACCCATCTTGCATTTTGGAGATAAGCCCTATGTGGTTGCACTGCATTATTCTTTTTATATATTATTGGACTCAATTTGCTAAAATTTTTAGAATTTTTACATCTGTAATCAGAGATATATGTCTGTAGTTTTCTTATAATGCCTTTGTCTTGTTTTAGTATCAGGGTAGTGCTGACCTCATAAAATGGTTTGGAAAGTATTCTCACCTCCTCAATTTTCTGGAAGAAATTTGTTGAGAATTTTTATTTCTTCCATAAATATTTAGTAGAATTCAATAATGAAGCCATTTGAGCCTAAAGTTTCATTGTAGGAAATTTTTACCTATAAATTCAAATTCTCTGACAGATATAAGGCTATTCAGTTTATCTATTTCTTCTCGAGTGTGTTGTGATATTCTGTATCTTTCAAAGAATTTTTCATTTCATCTAAGTTGTTGAATTTATCGGTATATACTTGTTCTTCATAGTACCTTATTATCATTTTAATATCTACAGAATATATAATGATGTTACCTCCTCATTCTTGGAGGTAACAACATTTGAAGCTTTCTTTCAATGCTTTATTTTAATTAGATTTTTTAAATGAAGATGGTGTATCTTTTCCCATCCTTTTACCTTTCACCTATTTGCGTATTTGTATTTAAAGGGTGTCTCTTTTAAGCAATGGTGAATCCAATCTGGTAATCTCTGCCTTGTGATTCAGATTATTGGAGCATTTACATTTAGTTTAGATGTTGATATGGTCTGTAATCTTGCTATTTGATTTCTATTTTTACCATCTATTCTTTGTTTCTTTCTTCCTTTTCTTTGTTTTGGGTTGAATATTTTTTTAATTATTCTTTTTTTTCTCCTTTGTGGGTTTATTAGCTATAACTATTTGTTTTTTTATTTTAATGCTTGCTTTAGGTTTTATAGTATACATCTTGTAACTTATCACTATTTATATTCAGGTGATATTACACAATTTCACATATAGCAAAAGAACTTTACAACATTATATGCCCATGTCTTTATTCTAGGCCTTAATGTTATTGTTGTCATACATTTTAGTTCTACCTATGTTACAAACTTCACAAAACATTGTTATTATTTTCGTTTAAATAAATTATCTTTTAAAATATTTTATTTTTAAAAAAAAATTAGGATTTATAAACCCATGTGGTTACCATTTTCATTGCTCTTTTTTCCTTTGAGTAGATCCAAGATCAAATCAGGTGTCATTTTTCTTCTGATTGTAGGACTTTAAGATTTCTAATAGTGAGGTTCAGGTGCTAATGAATTTTCTACTTTTGTGTGTCTGAGAAAGCCTTTATTTTACCATTATACCATCATCATTCTTTAAAGATCTGGAAAAAATAATGTTATGCTTTATATGGAACCAGAGAAGACCTCGTATAGCCAAGCAATCTTAAACAAAAAGAACAAATGGGGAGGCATCAGTCTACCAGACTTCAAGCTTTACTACAAGTCTATAGTATCCAAAACAGCATGGTACTGGCACAAGAACAGAGATATTGACCTTTGGAACAGGACTGAGAACCCGGATATAAAACCATCCTCATATTGTCATCTAATCTTCGACAAAGCAGACAAAAATATACATTGAGGAAAAGAATCCCTATTCAATAAACGGTGCTGGGAAAATTGGATATCCACATGCAGAAAATTGAAACTGGATCCCCACCTCTCACCTCTCACAAAAATCTACTCATGATGGATAACAGACTTAAACCTGTGGCATGAAACCTTAAGAATTCTAGAAGACAATGTTGGGAAAACTCTTATAGATATCTGCCTAGGCAAAGAATTTATGAAGAAGACCCCCAAAGCAATCACAGGAGCAACAAAAATAGATAAATTAGACCTAATCACATTAAAAAGCTTCTGCACAGCCAAGGAAACCATCATTAGAGTGAATACACAACCTACAGAATGGGAAAAAATATTTGCATGCTACACATCCAATAAAGGGCTGATAACAAGAATCTATATAGAACTTAAGAAAATTAACAAGAAAAAAATCAAACAACCCCATCAATAAGTGGGTAAAAGACATGAACAGAAACTTTTCAAAAGAAGACAGAATAATGGCCAGCAAACATATAAAAAAGTGCTCAACATCTCTAATCATCAGGGAAATGCAAATCAGAACCACAATGAGATATCAGCTAACTCCAGTGAGAATGGCCTCTATCAAAAAATCCCAAAACAACAAAGGCCGCCATGGATGTGGAGAGATAGGAAAACTTTTACACTACTGGTGGAACTGCAAATTAGTACAACCTCTGTGGAAAGCAATTTGGACATATCTCAAAGAACTAAAAATAGAAATACCATTTGATATAGCAATCCCACTACTAGGCAGCTACCCAAAGGAAAAAAAAAGACATTCTATAATAAATACATTTTCACTCAAATGTTTATGGCGCACAATTCACAATTGCAAAGATGTGGAAACAACTCAAGTGCCCATCAATAGATGAGTGTATTAATAAAATGTGGGGTGTGTGTGTGTGTGTGTATCATGGAATACTACTCGGCTACAAAAAAACAATGGTGAATTTGCACCTCTTGTATTATCTTGGATAGAGCTTGAGCCCATCCTTTGAAGTGAGATATCCAAGGAATGGAAAAACAAGCACCACATGTACTCACCATCAAATTGGTACTGACTGATCAACACTAAGGTGCTCACATGGAAGTAATATTCATCAGGTGCCGGTCAGGTGGGACGGGGGTCATGGGGGTGGACAAATTCACTCACAACTAATGGATGTGGAGCACACTGTTTGGGGGAAGGGCATGCCTGTAGCCCTGGCTTGGGTGAGGCAAAGGCATTATACGTAACTAAAATGTTTGTACCCCCAAAATATTCTGAAATTTAAAAAAAAAAGATAAAGGATTTTCTGAGCAAAATAAATAAATAAATAAATAAAAATATATTTCCACCGGGTACAGCATTTTAGATTTATAGATTAAATAACATACTTTAAAGATGTTGCTTCACTGTTTTTACATATTGGCAAATCTGCTGTCATCCTTATCTTTGTTCCTTTGTGGGTAGTATGCCTTTATTCTGTGGCTATTTTTAATATTTTCTCTTGATCCCTGATTCTGAGCAACTCTATTATAATGTTCCTTGGTGTATTTTCTTCACATGTCTTGAGCTTGGGGTTTGTTTAACTCCTTGGATCTATGGGTTTACAGTTCTCATCAAATTTGGAAAATTCTGGTTAGCATTTAATTTTTATTTTTGGTCTCACTATCCTTTCCCTTGGGGCTTAATTTGTACATAAAGCTACTTGAAGTCCTTTTCAAAAATTTTTGGATTTTTTAGAGCAGTTTTAGATTTAAATAAAAATGTCACAGAAAGTTCTCATACACTTCACTCTCCTCACCCTTCTCTAATTTCTCTCATTATTAGCGTCTTGCATTAGGGTGATACATTTGTTACAATTCATGAACTGAACTGATATTTATACATTAGCATTAACTAAAGCCCATGGTGTGCATTAAGTCCCACTCTGTGTTGTACAGTTCTATGCCTAATGTCACGGGCCCACTGTTACAGTGTGACACAGAACAGGCTCACTGCCCTAAAATCCCCTGAGCTCCACCTATTCACCCCTCCCTCCCCATTGACCCCTGACAACCATTGATCTTCCTACTGCATCCATAATGTGCCTTTTCCAGAACTACATACAGGTGGAACCACACAGTATAAAGATTTTTCAGATATTTTTTTTAATTTAGTAATATGCATTTATGTCTCCTCCATGTCTTTTCATAACTTGAGAGCTCATTTCTTTCTATTGCTAAGTACTACTCCACTGTATAGTTGTACTATAGTTTGTTGTTAAAGAAAAATTATTTTAACACTATTAAAAGACACGGAAGACTTTATTCAAGACTATTGCAGCAAGAGCCGTGACTATTGCGACAGGGGAGAGTAATCAACTCCATATACAAGGAGGATCCGTGGGGCTCTATCGCCAGTGAGCAGACTGAGGGGACCGGGATGGGAAACTATAACAGGAGACATCAGGGGTGGGGGGTCTCTTGCTAAACTGGCCTAACAGCTGAAGGCAGGACAAAAATTTATACATCAAAGGTGGGGGACGAGGAACTTGGTCAGATATCGAAGGTGATCAAGTACCAAGGGTAGGAGGATAACTGAGCAGGATTCTTGCTGACTCTGGGCACCCGCGGACAGTCACGTGAAGCCACGGATGATGCTGAGCTGAGAGAGGGCCCCGAGCACCCTGGCCCAAGTTTGGTCGAGGACAGTCTGTGTCATTCCCCACTCACGTACTGAAGGGCATGATTGTTGCTTCCATTATTTGGGCAATTATGACTAAAGATGCTATACGAATTCATGTGCAGATTTTTGTGTTCTCCATCCAGAAACTTCAGGCAGTAAACAGGGGCAATCCTGGGCTCGCCTTGTCATTTGCGGTTCCTCCAGGGTCACTTTCCTTCACTGCCCGAGGTCCAGTCTGGAACATGGCTGCTTCACATGTTTTGTCTGTTTTGGGTTTTTTGTTTGTTTGTTTCTAGGTGTTTCAGATAAAAGGGCGAAGTTGGCCCCAATACTCCATCCTGGCCATATGCAAAAGCGTCAGTCAAATGTGAGTGAGCACAGTTTACTCAGGAGAAAACAATCACCAGGAATGTTTGACTTGCCCAAGATCACACAGCTAATCGCCGTCTGCTAAGTAGGACACACAGCCCGGTAAGGGGCAACAGTGTTTCAAGTGGCCCATCTGCACCTAGTCCTTAGAAGAGAAAGGGCAAGAAAGTGTGCTATGTTAGAACCAAGACTGCCGATTAATGAGACATGATGCATGAACCTTCTTCCAATTGCTGGCACCAGAACTGGGTCAGAACTGCTGAAAATTGTGAAGAACAAGACTTCCTTGGGCTGCCAATGGAAAGAAGACTGTGAAGCCAGTTTACCTGATGGATTATTCCAGGGAAATCCCAACACCAATCTAAAGGGACATTTAGACATTTAGGATGACCTGGTACACAAAAGGATACCCCATGAGCGAGTGTTCACTGGACTCAAACCTGCACTTGAGCTGTCAAAGGGTAAGGTGTCCCTGACCTGCCCTTCAGAACAACCATCCAGCTCTGTACTAGCGTCTACACTATACATGATAAAACCAGATTTTCTTTCTTTTCTTTCTTTCTTTCTTTCTTTCTTTCTTTCTTTCTTTCTTTCTTTCTGACAGGGTCTCACCCTGTCACCCAGGCTAGAGTGCCATGGCATCAGCCTATCTCACAGCAACCTCAAACTCCTCAGCTTAAACAATCCTCCTGCCTCAGCCTCCAGAGTAGCTGGGACTACAGGCACATGCCACCACGCCTGGCTAATTTTTCTATTTTTTGTAGAGACGGGGTCTTGCTGTGTTGCTCAGGCTGGTCCAAAAACTCCTGGGCTCAAGCAATCCTCCCACTTCGGCCTCCCAAAGCGCTGGGATTACAGGTGTGAGCCACGGTGCCCAGCCCAGATTTTCAAGCATACAATACACAATCTAAAAGATTACTGTAACCATAATGTGTTCATAATAGGAAGCAAAATTAAATAAGAAAAGAAATTTCATTTGGGCAACCCGATGGCCTATCGTACGTGTTCAAACTGACACAGTAGATGTGAGTGTGCTGGACTCACGTTCCACAGGGGTTCAGATGTCAAGAATATCAGCACATAAACAGCAAGAGCACAACTGTGTGGAAGGAGGTGATTAGCATAGATGCCAGACAAGATGATGTAATCCCCATCCGCCCAAAACTTTCAGTGTCATGCAAAAACAACCAATTCTATGTCAAATCTAGAAAACAGCAGTTAGAACAGGAGTGAACATTGAATTCCCCTAACAGGAAACCCAAGGCAGAAATAATGGATTAACATGTACAGATACAGCTGCTGGAAATTTCAGGTTTCTGTATAAGTGGTGTTTTGTAGATTATAAACATGTTTTTATAACACATCATTAAAATGTTCAATCTGTCAAGTAAAAAGTATTCACTGTATCTCCCTGTTTGTCAGGTTTCGAGGTCCCTATACAAATTTCATTCGCTTTATTGTAATTATTTGCCATATCAAATTTTCATGTATCTTGATTAAAGCCAATCTTTTCTTCCCCTTTCTTAACTGAATTCTTGTGCACGTCTTGGAATTCATGAGCGTGTCAGGGAGATCAAAATACAGTTGGAAAAATGACTAGCTAGCGGCATGAGTCATAGTCTAACGTTTGATTGCTTACATCAAAGAGATCATATGCAGGAATTCAGAAACATCTCGTATTTTCTTCACGTTGCAATGTCTTCCACTAGCACCTACTCACTTACTGCAGAAATTACTGCAAAGCTCCCCAGCTACCTGGTTTTTAAGACAACAATCTAAGTCACATTCTTTTTGCCCTGCCATTATATTATGTCAGTCTACACAAGTATTTCAGATCTAGGCCTAAAAAAAATTAAAATGCTGTTTTCTAACAGGAGTCTAGCTGTGAGCTTATTTTGCAGGGCTTTGTTAAACCTATAGAACCACACAATACGTCCTGTATATATGGCCTTTGATGTCTGTGTATCTCACGCTAAGTATTCCTGGGTTGACTTGTAACAATGGTGATTAATAAAAACACAGTTTGTTGTTAAAAGGAACATAGCCAATTCAGTATTTATGCACTGATAACATTTCAGCAACATGTGCTACAGTCAAAAATGTTAAAATAGCCTTCTTATTTCACAAGGAAAGCAAGGGTATTAGATTGATTCTGTTTCCATTACAGCACACATTGATGCTACAGTTTTATTCCAGCTCAACCATTTGTCTTTTTTCTCTCCTAGGATGGAGTGGGGGAAGGGATAGGGAGGAAAACAGAGGTGGAAGTAAATACACTGGGTGAGTGAGACACTGGAAATTTGAGTTAGAGTATTATTTATTAGTCAAAATATAACAAGGTTGGGATATAGTTTAGAACTCACCAACTTGATAATAACTACTGTCAAGTTTTAGTTCCAACAATGAAAGGCACTCTGAAATCTAAATAAGGTACAGTCTGAGATCTCAAAGAAGTCATCAGCAGCGTCAGAATGAACCGATGACGAGTCTTCATTGGTTCTCAGCTGTGACAGCATCTTACTATTCATCATCGGCCCTCCGCCCCCACCCAAGCAGGCAGACAAGGGAAAAAACCCAAAGAACTGTACTCACCAGCCTTGATGTGGACATCCTGACTTCTAATTTTCCCTGAAGGATTTTCAGCTGTGCAATAATAAGTATTATCATGGATTAAGGTACTGAAGCTTGAAGGAGGGAAGGGGAAAATTTGGAGAGTGCCGTTGGGGTGGACGTGGCGGATCCCGGGGACATCGTAGATCTCCTCGCCCGTGGCTAGGTACCATCTGAGAGTCACAGGAGGGATGCCTGCAGCGGGGCAGGGCACCAGAGTCCCCGTGGTGCTGGCAAACACTACCTCTTGCAGAGATGCATTGACAAAGTAGAGGCTGGAGTGTAGGTCTTCACTGAAAACTGCAAAAGACAACACAGGAATCCATGGGTAAGTAAAATGCAACCTTCTACGTATGCTGTACAATCAGCCTGGCCTCAGAAGGTTGTTTTGAGAAACAGTCATGAGGCTCAGCTAAAATGAAAGAACTCAAAATTTCTCAAAGTACTATGGACGGAGAGGCAAGAACTGAAAAGTGAGGCATCACCCTAATTTCATAATTTGCACACAAAATGTTGAGTTATCCTGGATCTTAACTTTCAATAGATTAGTCTTCAGCCTCTGACCCCCTGGTACTCGCCACTATTGGACCGAATATGATCAACACATACTTTGCATTCACTTCCTATCTGTCTTCCCCACTAGAACAGAAGCCTCCCGCGGACAAGGTCCTGATTTGCTCACACTATCGCTTGAGCACAGAGCTAACTTCCAGGGGCTCTCAGTGGAGACGCTAAATGAATAAATAATTAGATGCCAGTGCTAGGAATAAATCATTCTCATTACTAGGTACATTGAAAGCCATTCCTGAATGAAATGAGCCACAATTTTTTAAATTAAAATTGAAGATCATATGTAAAGCATTTAGAAAAGCACAAATGGATGTCAGAAAATAGGGCATCAAACCAGCAATGCAGATTTTATTGAAAACAGGTAGTAACAGTAAAGAAAACTTCGATAAAAGCATCACTCAGTTCCAGCAGCCTACAGTTTCTGTTTTGATTTTCACATTTTCCCTTCTGGTTCACCTGCCTACGTGCCTTACCTATATAATTACACTGTGCTAAAATGTACATATGTAAAATATGCCATCGTTATAGACTCTTAACATTGTATCATATACATAATTCCATGGTTCTACACAGACTTCACAAGTAAATATTAGTAGATGCACACAATATGTTTTTATAAACTATTTCCCTGGTCTTTTAATTTAAATTGTTTCTCTTTTAACTTTCACACACAGAATGTCAGCAAACCTGTTCATACACATTTGGATTTTTAATTCACTTACCGAGTGCCTATGTTGTACTCAGTAACTGGCACTTATGGAGTGTCGTTTATGTGCACAAATGAAACTCAAATTCTAGAACCCAAAAACTAAACAAAAGATGTATAAATACCTTGAAGACCCACTTCTCACTCATCTGTGCTTACCTGTGACTTTCTAAAAGCAGGTGCATGCCCGGTTACATATTTGTAAGAGAAAAGAAGCCCCCAATACTTGGACTGAACTTCACAGGTCAGGGTGAGAGTAACGTTTATTAAGCACCTATTCTGACCAGGCGATTTGATGCAACTCAAGGTATTATTTCACTGACTCTTGTGAACAACAGCTCTGCTAGGTAAATACAGGCCCAACTTTGCAGAAGATGACATGGAAATTCAGAGGGTTGTCACTTGACCACAGACACACGGCTAG
Organism: Indri indri; assembly: GCA_004363605.1. NCBI lineage: Eukaryota > Metazoa > Chordata > Mammalia > Primates > Indriidae > Indri > Indri indri. The sequence continues at coordinate 3,832 of RJWJ010012466.1, read as the reverse complement.
GAGCCAGCAAACCCAGGATCAGTCTTTCTGATGAAGGTTTCTATGATTTATGCTTTCTCACCTTAGAACCAAATGGCTAAACAGTCTCCCTCACTTGGGCAGGGACCAGAGGCAGCTGCCCTCAAACTGGCCCACCCATCCTGATCTAGCCTTTCTCAGCGGTGGGGGACAGAGGGGTTCTAGGCTGCTGTAGCGTGGTGGGGTTGCTACTAAGTCTGTGTGAGGAAATGGATGCACCCATCGCTTTGCACACAGTTAACTGACGTGATTTGGTAAGAAAGACAGGAAGAAATGAACACTGTTTGCAAAGATACTTGGACTCATTTTAAAATAGCAAGATTTAACCTGCTCACTACATGTCAGGGCAGGGAGTGGTCCCCAGCCCAGCAGTAGCACAGCTCTGAGCAATGAACGAGGCTGAGTGAGGGCTGGTGACGCTTCCCACAGCAAGACTGAGGCACGTTCTTCCCTGACGCCACTTGAAGTAGGTAATGGGAGCTCTCTCCAGAGTCCCTCTTTGGGCCCAATGTCTCCCACCCCCAGCAGCTGGAAATATCCTCAGCCGAGTCTCACACCTGGTGTCATTCTGAGCCACAGGGAAAGGCCTTGTCTGAGGCCTGCAGATGACAACTGGTCAAAGGTGGCTTCAAAGGCCTGGCCCACTCATGCTAGGGGGGAACAGCTCTCAAGGGCGTCCTGGTGGAGACCTCAGCTTCCCCTCCATTCATTCTGCCTTCCTCACCTCCTTTCTTGTGTACCTCCTGAGAATGCGCCACCAGCCTCCTTTCCGGGCAACCCAACCTGAGACACCAGCTGAGGCTGCGCTAGTCACCCTCTGCAGTCGGGTGCTTCCTGGATGTTTTTTCCAATGTTAAATAAAATAATTGAAAAGTGCCAAATAATATCCCATGGAAGCGTCCTAATAAATAAATAAGCAATAAATAAAATACAGGCAGACACCAAGATGAAAGAAAGCATAAATCTGGATTATCGCTGGATATTAGGAGAATGTTATAAGCAATCATTCTTACACTGAATAAGGTAATGATGCAACTAAGACTCTCAGGCTGTCATTTTCTGGGAGCCCATTAAATACAGACAGTGTCGACCAACATGTAGCTGATGAATAAACATTTTCACATAAGAATCAAACATTCATATATTATATAAACACATTTTCAGTTACATTTTACATACCAAATAAGCTAATATGTATAAAGCGTAATGCCTCGCATGTTGTACGTGCTTAATAAATGTTAGCTGGTAAATCCAATGTCCTCCTTTATTCATTTTCCTGTCTCATATGAATGTGATACGTCAAAAGTCCATTGACAATTTGTTAATCTTTTGATTTTTTTTTTTTTAATTTCTATTTCACAAAATTACTTCTGTTTTAAATAGACTGGAATTACCTGCCACGGTTTGGGAACAGAATGTTTATGGAAGTTGAGAGAGAGAGAGAGAGAGGTGCAGATGAAAGCCCCCAGCAGAGATCCCCGATATAGAGAGATGCTAGACAAGCCTCGGCCTCTTCCCCTGTAAAGTCTGCACACCAAAGTGGATTCTGCTCCCTGCTACACTACACAGATGTCCCCAAAGTGGACAGTCCCCTGAAAAGACTCCTTTTTCCCCAATCAGGAGAAGTATCAAAAGCTATTCTCAATCTGTGCCTCTCTTTCCAGATAACTCAATATAAGGCAAGTGTCTTGTCCAACAATGATGGAAAAATGGCAAAGTAGAAGGTCTCATGCTTAAAGGATATTGGCAGATGACATCTGCCTGACAGATCCACAACTGGGTTGAGATCCAAGGGTCATTTTGGCTGCTAACACCATACATGATACCAATAGAAACTTTTCCACTTCATTGGTTTCATATGGGACGATAAGGTTACCAGTGCCCAAGGCTTGAATTGGAGTAAGTTCGTCAGTATGAATACAGTGGTCAATGACACAGAATCCCACAGGGCATTGAGACATGCTGACTCACAGTTACATTAGGGAACTTGCTCCGGTGTGCCTATATGGAATGTAGACTTCTATTTAGTAAAACCAAGGTTAATTCCCAACATTGCCAAAGAAGGCAAGAGGGATTGCTCTCTCTCCTTGCACAAATATACCTTACAGTGTGTGCTACACTAATTCATTCTTTACCCAAGTTTAGTAAATACATTGAGAAGTGTGTTGGTGTGGGGATGCAGTGAGGTGGATGTGATGAGATTCCTGGCCTACCGTAGCCCAGAAAGAAAACTCCAGTAGGAAGTGCTGTTGCAAAGTTATTATATTAAAGTGGCGTATGGCACAATGTGCTCACGCATGTCAGCACTACTTTTTTTTACTAAACGGCTATGTGGCCAGTTATTTAAACACTAAGCACCAGTTTTAGAAGTCCCAGTAAAGGAAGGAGAGGCAGGGGAGGCATTAGTCTAATAACTAGATGACCTTCAAGGCTCCTTCCACTACTCTTGCTCTACCATTCTATGACATTTCACAAGTGCTATGATTTGAAAATCTCTGCCAAAACTCACATTGAAATTCAATTGCCAAGGTAATGGTATCGGGAGCTGGGACCTTTAAGAAGTGATTAGGAAAGAGCCCACATGAATGGATTAATGTCATTACGGTAAGAGTGGGTTAGTTATTGCTGGAGTGGGCTCCTGAAAAAACAGTAAGTTCTGCCCCTATTTTCACTCTGTCTTGGGCACTTGGCTCCATTCTTCCACCACAGGATGAGCTGCGCCAGATGCCACACCATGCTCTTGGACTTCTCAGCCTCCAGAACCATGAGCCAAATAAATTTCCATTGTTTGCAATTAACCCAGTCTATGGTATCCTGTTATAGCAGCGGAAAATGGACTAAGACAACAAGTCATATAGTTTCACTCACTACAGTCACACAGAATGGGTGATACCTTTTCAAATCACTGTGTTAGTTTCATTATGTGGCTGCCTTTATTCTAGAAAGCCCAATCTTGGGGAAGCTGTGTCCCTGAGATTCAGCGCCCTCCAGATATTGCACTTGAAACATCTGTCTTATTTCTCTTGGTCTCCATCACTGGCAGGGACCAAGAGTTTGCCCATCAAGGCCAGTGCTGGCTGTGGCTAAGCCGTGAAGCAGAGTAGATGCCATTTGTTATTATAAAAGGTGATGAAGAAAAATACATTTTGTAAAAGCAATAGATCTTACTCAAAGGGAAGAGAGGCAGAGGCGTTCCTCAAGTTTTAACTGCTTTATAATTTTCTCTTCCAACCATAGCTAAAATCTTCAGCAATGCTTCATAAGTCAGAATATGAACATTATTGCTAACTAAGAAATCAGTTTAGATCAGAAGCATAGTTAATAGTTCAACATTGCAGGTTTCAACTCAAATAAAAATGCTGATAGTAGCACTGTAATTTTACATTTGAGCTTTCTAAGAAACTGACATTACTCCAAACATATTGTTAGGAATGAGGCAACTGCCACTCTTCAGGGGTAATTAATTCCACCCAGATTCTTTTATTTTTTTCTACATCACTCTTCTGTCAACTTGATTGTGGGGAATTTTAAATAAATAAAATTTGGTCATATTTGAATTTATCCTCTTGTATCCTAAAAGAAGCCTTGTTAAGAATAGCAAGTCTTTGAAAATGTAAATGTATACAAGAGGCACTGCTTAATTAAATGTATAGTTTCTTATTGAAAACCACATTCTGTGAGCCAGCTTGTGAAATTTTTTTTTTTTTTTTTTTTTTTTTTTTTTTTTTTTTTTTTTTTTTTTTTTTTTTTTTTTTTTTTTTTTTTTTTTTTTTTTTTTTTTTTTTTTTTTTTTTTTTTTTTTTTTTTTTTTTTT